>CM067220.1:90450831-90656949 GCA_034190945.1 Octodonta nipae | reverse complement strand
CACCGTGACCATTGTCGTTAATCATTTTCCCACTGTTGATCTTGAAATAAGAGATTAGAGGGTAAAAACAAGAAACATATTGTTTGGGATTTTTGAGGTAGCCCAATGTGAATCCAGCAGCATTTTTGATAATTATGATCACACTTGATTTGGGGGGATTTGGATTTATGTTAAGGAAGATCTACCTTTTTTTGTGTATATATAAGGTAAATGGCACACTTTCCACCACATTTCTACAACGACGCACATGAAATAGTTACTTCACAATTAATACTAATCTCTTTAATTTGTAGTATATTCTTACCTATATCAAAATTACACCAAAAGCTCAATAATATTCATACTATGGTACATTTTCGTTGTTAATAGTTAACGATCACAACCAAGGGATATGAGATCACGAAAAAAGATAAATGTTATTTGAATGTAATAAATTGGATTTAATAAATAATTGCTGGAAATATTTCCGCCTTCATTTTTTTAATATTTGGACATTCGTGTCCCATACCCCCTTATTCCACAATTAGAGTGGCGAATACGGTAAATGTACCCCACAGTTTGGAGGGTTAAACGAAATGGTATCTAAAATTGTGTTCAACGGCGTCAACAACCCATTAATTTTGGGCAACCTTTTTTAGGTTTTCATACTCGCACCCTATATTTCCACCTAATTTAGGATATAATTGTTTCCATGATTTTTAGGAACCTACAGATGGTTCCATTAAAAAACTAAGATATTGCAAATTTATATCCAAGCATGAATAATTAAATTTTCTTTATTTAATATTTCCAAGCGAACTATATTTCATTATACGCTTATTTTCCAGGGACTTTATTGCACCGTTGGACCATTCTATGTTAATTCATAAACATATATATATATATATATATATATATATATATATTTGGTTTTAGTTTTCGCGGGCACTCAATGTTTTAGGTGGTTCGGGAATTCATCCGCGTAGCTGATAACTGATCCCTGCCGGGATCGATGGTAAAATGACGACGTTTCGGCAGAATCACATCTGCCCTCTTCAGTCGGTTCGTCGGATAATTCTCGTAGCCTTCTGCTTTCGCTTCTAGTTACTCGAATACTAAGTATTTTTTACCATCGATCCCGCAGGGATCAGTTATCAACTACGCGGATGAATTCCGGAAAACCACTTAAAACATATAAACATAATATATATATATATATATATATATATATATATATATTAATAATTTATGAATTTTACATAATTTTTATTGGATGAATTAATTCAAATAAGAAGCACACGTTTTCATGAAGGATGACGGATTCATTACGTAAAATTCTTTTTTTCATATTCAACTGTATTACAGACTGACTACTTTAAATCGCTATTCTTTTGACAAATGTACTCTTGAACAAAAAATCATCAAAAGACATTCCGAATATTTTCACAAAGAATGCCCATGTATAGATAATGAATGGGAATTCAGACTTATAGAAATCCTTTTCACATGTTTGTAAGGAAAGAAATCGTAAAGCATTCTGCTAGATAGGTGCCCCAGTTCACTGAATTGAGGTTTGTAGTTAATCTTTCATGATGCAATCCGTTTTATGCACTTTTAAATTGTGAAAAAGAAAATTCAATTAAGAACGTCTTACACTTGACAATATAACATTTAACGATACTGTTGAAGTTAGGATAGAAATTCATTGCAATTGTAGTTTACTTGTTTTTGATACTTATTAAGTATATTTGCAGGGTCGATAATTTTAGAAACCAAAACGATAATAGTAGAATGATTTTGACGTAAGAATTTTCTATTGAAAATTAGGGTGCCTTTTCGATAAGTCAAAATACGTTGAAAAAAACAAATGTGAATAAAAAAATTCAGTGTAATTGGGACATAAAAAGGTAATTTTTCACCAAATTTCGTAATTTTTCTTTATATAAAAGATAAAAATAAAAAACCATAATTTTTTTTTAAATTTTCACATAAATTTTGAGGTTATGTAAACCCAAAGTTGTAGTTCTTTTTATTACCTACAACTTTGCCATTCAACTTTTTTCCCTAGTTTTGCCGAAAATCGAGGAGTTGCATATATATGATGGTTGAAATATAGGAGGAGTAGAATTATAGTTCCGGGCAGAATGCAGAATGGTTGGCATATAGGGTGGAGTCAATTTATAGTTATTCATTCCATATACAGAGTGAATGAAATATAGTCCGGGGTAGAATTATAGTTATACAGGATTGTTAAAAAATATTGTATAATGCATAGGTAGTTACGTAGAGTGGTTGAAATATATTATGAAGCGTATATATTAAAAAGTGTTTTAATAAAAGAAATTTAACTCAAACTGATCATTTCTTCTTGGAAACAATGTCTGTTACTAAAATTGTCATTCGGTTGCGTAGTCAGGTATTTTAATGATTTGTCTCATATAATTGTATCCACACTGTCCAAGTGATTACAATCTTTATAAAACGCTTCGACAATACAACGTCTGTCGGGTCAGCTAGTTAAACATATTTTTGGCTTACTAAGTCAAGGCGTACCAGTTTATTTTGTTCGTATAACTTTTACTTGTCAATTTAAATGAAAATATATTATTTTGTAATGTTTCGATGTTACCTGGTCCCGAACTATTAAGGTTATAAATACAAAATGAAAAAACTGAATTCTAGATAATTCAATGATTCAGATTCAATGTTGTTAGGTACCTAGATACAAAGTAAAAATGTAAACATTAAAAATACTCATTTTGCACAAAATAATTACCTACCGATCTAGTAATTTTTGAAGGCGATGCCAAGCAAATCTAAAATCCTGCATTGCCTACTTATCTAATACTTTATCAATCTTGATTGTTGCTTGGCACCGCCTTCAAAAATATCCTAGATAGTTGGCTAATCAATTTGTATAGAATGAGCATATTTTAATGTTTACATTTTTTACTTTGTGTGTAGGTACCTAACAACATTAAGTGTGTTATTTATTGACTAGAGTTGTATTTTGATATAATTAGTTTCAACTTTTTAGTTATACTTGCAAGTTTTTATCACCATAGATTTCGTGAATGATTATTTAATATTAGCTGTAATGGGAGTCAGTCACTAGCTATTGAAAATTGGTGCACTCAAAATAATCTAGGTTTAAATGGGAAAATGTACAGTCGTAACAAATACTGGAGATATATCAGCCATCCAATTCCATTTTCAAGTCAACATACACTACTGGAGCGAAATAATTCCAGGAGTTTCATGGATGTAGTCAATTTCGATGATAAATTAACTTTCGTAGATCACATATCTACGAGACATTCGAAGCGTTAAAGTCTCATGGATTCATAGAGAGTAACTGCAGAAATTTTACTAATATATCTGCAGTGAAGACATTATTCTTTAGCTATGTACGTTCCAAGATTGAATAAGCAAGTTTACTTGGCAACTATACTATGATCTTCACAACAATGTAAAAAGATTTGAAGAAAACTCCATATATCTCTATGCAAAAGTAATGTATAATAAATGGGTGAGCCATTTTATTATGGGTGATAAAATTTTATTTTATTTTATTTTATTAATTCATGATAATAGGAAATCAAAGGTCCCAAAACCCACAATATTTTAACAATTTATTGTATACGACTAGTTTCGAGGTCTACAACTTCCACCCCATGTTCTGTTGCTGGGTTATTATTGTCCACTTGTGGACAATTGTTGAATAGAAAAATAAATAGAATGGTTGAATGATCAGTTTACCTACCAGAAATCACATGACAATAATAACTTTCTTTGGTTTTTTTATTTAATTTTTTTTATTAAAACATTTTCTATTACTGCTAAAATAATTGTGTTATTTGAAGGCATACCATACGGTTTTTTGACACATAACCTTTAGAGAACTGATTGTTATTTTCAACTATGGTAAGGGACCCCCTCCCCCCCCCACACATACCAATATTTCAGACTATTTTATTATTATTTTATTTTTTAGTTTATTTAAATACTTAGCCTCGCTTTGAACTAAGACTTTTCTACTGGTAACTTTATTTTGAATTTGAATAAATTCAATGATTTTTTGTAATAACTATTTGTTACTCAGAATAAATTTTTAGTATTTACTTTGTCATTATCTGTCTTCTTTGATCTGCTTCCTAAATTATTATTATTATTTCAATTACTGGTTATCCCTCTAAATAATTTTAAGTTTAAACCCTAATAGTTATTATCTTATAATTATTATCTGAATGAAATTCTTTTATATGAGTATGAATGATCTAATATATACAATGATGTAAGACCAGGTTCTTTCTTTAACAATATTTAACTTTATTAATAATTTTTTACTTGAACACTTGACAATGAAAACACAGAAAAAATGCTCTCATTTTATAAATATTAATATAAATTCAACTACCTAATGTTCATTGCAATGACAAGTGAATGTTCTTTTGATAATGTTTCATTACCTATTATCAAAAGACTTTCACACCCCCTTTTAAATTACTAAACAAAAAATGAAAAATTTTCATAACATTCAGAAATTTTTTTATACATAAATACCTTATAGACATTTTATTGTCTATTGATTTTCCTTATTCTGTTCATTTTTTCTGTCACTAGTACCAGTCTTCATCTTAAAACAATTTCAGGGTTTCGCCGTGGTTTCAGAGATTTAAGTTTTAGCTGCTTTACGGTTTATATTCATGGTATTATATTTACCATTTATTCCAGTTAAATATTTTATTTTCATCAATAACTTTTTCTTTCAGTGTCATTTATTTAGTTACCGATAAACATTTTATACTTGTTTTTCAGTGTACTTTTTACTACATTAAGTTTGACAGTCCATTCTTCGTTTGCTTTTGCTTTCTATGCATCTCAGAACTTAGAGCACTAACTTGTTATTTCAATGCAAACAACGCCTTTCACTTTTATTTTAGGTTACCCTTTCAACACCAAAAATCAACAGAGGAAAAAAGAGATTTTTTTTGTTTTCATCCGATTATATTTATGTGAAAATGGAAACAAATGAAAGTGTAGGTAAGTCTAGTTGATTTTTTAACTTAAAATTTCTATCTTATATTCAAAAATATTTTATTTTCACCTTGCTATTTACATAGATTTTTGAAAACCTCATTTGATTTAGAATATTTTATCTTTATACATTCCTATCTATTAATAACGAATAAGAAAATTTTTAAACAAATTCTACCTAACCTCTATCTTAATCTAATTTATAACAATATGTTTTATTTACAATTAATTCTTGACTTCTATGTACTTTATAATGAACAATTAACTTGTTTCACTCTTTTGAGGCTTGTTTCAGAGTCCTACTTTATTTACTTGTATAACAAATAGTTTATTTTCTCCAAAAGCCCTACTTTCATGTTTAACTCATATTCTGTTATTTTTAATCTATTTGCTTGTTAGCAACTATTATCAACAACATGAATTCTAATTTATTCTCTTTTCCTTTTTTTTAGCTTCAAGAACCTATGTGAATATTAATAATACAAAAATATTTGTGTTCGTTGCACAATTGAACTGTTATTGCACTGCTTTTATCCAGTGCAAATATTTATATCCTTTTTAGGGTTCCGTATATACAATATACGGATACCCTTATAATATCACTCAGGATTTCTGCCTCTGTCACATCACAGCAATTTCTCCTAAACTACTGGACGGAAGAAGTTGAAATTTGGTATCAATGTATAGTTTGGTGACCCGATCAGGAGTACATATCGTAAATGGAGAAATTTTGATTTTAGGGGTACTCTTCCAAAAATTTTGAAAAAAATAGGAAATATAGAACGTTGCCCGAACTTTACAGGGTAAATAAGGAGAAACCATTAATATTAACTTTGGGGGGCAAATTATAGAATTAAATAAAATTTAAAAATAAAAAAAATTCAAACGCATCATGTAATATATCAAATGTAAGGTCTCATTCTGAGGAACACAAAAATATTTTTTTTATTTTTAAAAAAGTTATTTAAAAAGATATTAACCAAAATATACCACAATTTACCCATCCCCCCTTATCTCCGAAACTATAAAACGTAAAGTTTTGAAAAAAAAATAGAGGTATAGTTTACTGGAAAAATAAGGAGAAATCTCTACTTTTAATTTTGGGGGGCAAATTACAGAATTAAATGGAAAATATAAAATTAAAATTATTTCTAACCCATCATCTTATATATCAAATGAAAGGGCTCATTACGACGAAAACAAATAAAATTTTTCATATTTTTAAAATAAATTAATTAAAAGATATTAATAGAAATATAAAAAAAATTACCCATTCCCCTCCCCTTATCTCCGAAACCATAGGCTGGAAAGTTTTGAAAAAAAATGGAGGTATAGCCCCTCACCGGAACTTTACTGGAGAAATAAGGAGAAACCCCTTATTTATTTTGGGGGGCAAATTATAGAATTAAATGGAAAATATAAAATTAAAATTGTTTCTAACCCATCATGTTATATATCAAATGAAGGGCTCATGATGAAGAAAACAAATATATTTTTTTTATATTTTTAGAATAAATTAATTAAAAGATTTAACAAAAATATAAAAACTTTCACCCTTCCCCCCCCCCTTCACAAACTATAAGTTGAAAAATTTGAAAAAAGGTAGTAAAGCCCCTCACATAACTTTACTGGAAAAATAAGGAGAACCCCTAATATTCATATTGGGGGGCAAATTATAGAATTAAATGGAAAATAAAAATTATATTGATTCTAACGGTCATGTAATATATAAATCACAGGGCTCACTATGACGAATACAAATATATTTTTTTAATTGTTTAAAATGAATATTTTAAAACATATTAAAAAATATTTAACAAAAATTGCCTATTCTCCCTGTTATTCCCCAATCTATAAGACCTCATTTTTGTTTATATGAAAAATATGAAAAAAATCCATAATTCTATTATTTGGCACCCAAATACAATCATTGTATCTGCTACACTATTATCATCCGACACAATATGTACGGATGCTGAGGAATTGTGATTATCCAGATTTTTGATCTAAACGTCCAATCAGCAGCGACTAGTTTTATACTTATGGGATATTTTTAAGTATACTTACTCTTTGACCAGAACAGGATGTAGAACAACAGAAAGTATATCAGTACATAGGAAAAGAAACATCACATTTATATTAAAGTAGGATTCTAATTCTTTTAATATTTTTAAACGACCAGAGAAAAAATCTACTCAGCAAAGTCTGTTAGCATGTAATTAAAGTTCGAATTATAACATAATAAGCCGTTGACCTATCAATATTGACTGGAATTCTACCAAGAATTCGGCGGCTTCCTTGATGTAGTTCTCGAAGAATCTAGTTCAGTCCCGGCGGCTATTGACGTTAGAATCCGAAAGAAATATATAATACGGAGAGCTGAGGAAGCATTCATTCAGTAGTCGACTGCCATATAGTTAAAATAAATTGTAACAGTTCTATGAATATACATTAAAGTGGTGGAAATAAATATTTAGTTGGACTGTGTTTATAAATAAATCTGAGAACTGAAATTATCCGAGTGTAAAAAAAAAACAGTACAGTGGTGTCAGATAGTATTGTGGAACTTTAGAAGTAAAAATACTGTCAATATTTAAAAAAGTGACGGAATTAGTGGGAAAAAGTGAAATAATACAACGCTACGAGATGCCCAATAAATGAAGGTAATATCCCAATACTTATTGTTTGAGTTGGTATGGGGACATGAGAATGTTACTTAAAAATGGAAGAAAGTTCTAAAACTTGAAAGAGGCGTAGAAGATAAATTGCTAGACATCTTTAGAAGAAAGCTAAAAACATTACAATATACAAATTGAATGTTATTCTTGCATAATCATTACTCAAATTGCAAAAAATGTAAAGAGATAAAATCTTAACTTAATTCAATTGAAGACAATTGGGAACTCACGACGAAACTAAATATGTGAACAAATTTGCAACGAAAGTATTACTTAATCTGAGTAATCGGATTCATGTTTTTGGCATACTGTAAATTCAGTTAATCATATCAAAATATTTTTAAATCATTTGTTTAGAAGATATTAACAAAAATATTAAACGTCGACATAATTCCCACTTTAGAAACTACAATATTTAAATTTTGGAAAATATATTTTATTTGTATTTTTTAATAATTTGAATAATAGATTTATAATTTATAATTTAAAACTTGACCTATTTTGCCCTTTATCTTCCAATCTACAGAGCCTCAAAACTCAGACAGTAGATTATGAAAGATTCTCTGAAAGTTTATTAATAAAATAAAAACTCTAAGTTAATTTTTGGGGGCCAAATTGGAAAATTAAATACATATGTATTCTGATAAAATCAAGCGAATCTGAAGCAGACACAATTAAAAAGTCTATGTGTGCAAAATCAAAGTGTATATTTTTTATAAATTTAAAACGCTTCCATTAAAAGATATTAGGGTAAATATAAGAAAATGCACTCATTCCCTGCTTGTCTGAAACTGAAATATTAGAATTTGAGAAGGTGGTACGGAACCTTAAGGATGCGAGTCCAACTCGCACTTGACCAAATTATTTATTAATAACTTGGTAAGTAAACAGTATTTAACAACACTAGTCTAAGTTTGTTATTTTTGGCCCTTTATAACTGAGATTATAGTAGGAGAGATAGAGCGAAATTTTGCTCGTCTTCCTGAAAATGGACAGAATGTATCGTATTAAGTTCAATTCCTGAACTACATCACGTTTCTAGGGAGGCGCCAGTGGAAGTGATAACCGAATAAAGTTAAAATTTAACGTTGAACTTCGCCACTACTTGTTTTGAAAATTGTCAAAAACTGATTTCATATTCGTAGTCATCGACGTCGAAAATCCCCGTAATTGGGAGTAGGTTGGTTGATTTTTTTCAAATTGCCAATTTTCAAAATCGGTTAATAATCTGAAATCAGATTTTCGCAATCCAAGAGGGCCGACCAGTTTTTTCAAAAACTGCATCGGGAATAAATATAACAAATATGAAGAACTTAAGACTTAAGAAAAAGCTTTCTAACAAAATAAAACATTTTGTTCCAATGGTCTTGAAAACGAATTATCCGGTTTAACAAAACCGCCATAATAAACGAAATATAACAATGACCTGCAATCAAAGATTCAAATAAATGTTTTACATGATTCGGCGATGTTTTAAAAATTTTGAAGTTTGCAAGAATTCGAAATGGAAAAAAAAAACCAAGTGTTTTGTATTGCACGAGATTGACAGCTGATTCGAATTATATTTTTTAAGATAAATACTATCACATCCAGAAGATATACATGCATCTCAAGAAGTAACTAATTAATCACTAACCAGAAGCTATTCTCATAATCTGTACCAAGTTCAAAGGTTATTCCTGCCAATCTTCTAATTTTAGGACTTAACAGTTAATTTTCTTCCAACTAGCGATGAATTTAAAAGCAAAATTTTGAGGAATTAATATATGCCTTAACCGTAGTTAATTAAATTTTAGCAATATTTCTCATCTACCCAAAAATGTAAGTGGAAATTCCTGATACCTAGACCAGATTATATTGCAGATCCGTAATTACTTGGAAAACATTTGTTATCTAGTGGCAAATTGAATTTTCTCCGTAATAAGTAAATGGCAGGCACCACGAAATGAAATTGCAAACTTTCAAGTTTATGTTTGCATTGCTTATTAGTTCAAGATGTGCAATCGCATTTCAAGACGGTAACAAATTGAAACGGCAGCTATTCCTTTAATTATTCAAACTTCGGCAAATTGATGCTTGTAGAAAATTAAATGATACGAGGATTTCTCTAATTATTAGTGATCGATAATTCATTTCACCGGGACGGTAATTCTTATAAATTGAGCTTAAGAAACGTAAAGCAATTCCGCAATCATGCACTTGCCTTGGACTTGTTGGGGCGCGATATCGTATTCTCAACAGTAGTTTTATCTAGCTAGAGCTCTAATTGGACTATTTCCATCGTTGAATAGCAACCCAAGACTCAGAGGTCATGGGAATAGGATCAGTGGTCTTGAGAAATAAGCCACAGATGCAATCTGTTATCATTATGTTCATTTGAATAGGTCTTTCACTTAAATCTACAAGATGAGCGTGGAAAGATGATTTTGTCGTTTTTAACCGATTGAAAAAAAAAGGATATCAATTGTGCTGAATTTTTAATTGTATTAACTGATATCTTCGTCGGTTATGATACAATTTAAAGCATTTCTGATTTCGCTTAACAGCTTATAACTTAAAGGTCGTGTCATGTAAATTTAACGAACAAATTACACTTCTAAGGAGTTAAAATGTCATATTGAGGACTCCATAACTTGAATTTATTACTAAACTTAATCCTCGGGCATGGACCAAATATAGTATGGAAGGCAAGTTTTGATCGAACTATTGTTAAAATCACTATAAAGTGTCACGATAAAATGTCCCAAAGCAAAGATGTGATATGAGACGGGTAATGCAAACTAACAATAATTTTATGTTATATTATATTAAATTTCTATACGATGAAAGTACCAGGCTCATCCACCGAGTATTACATTCCTGTGTTATGTTATGTTGGTCACCGATTTTTCCAAAAAACCAAACACAGAGATTCCCAACTTTTTCACTTAGAGGAGCATTTACAGGTTTATTGTATTGTCACGGCGCCCTAAATCTGTTCTAAAAATGGGTTGTACAAGGTTTGTACTTTGCAACCTGCTTATTACATAGAGTCACAGCTAGGGGTCAACGGTTTGTCAGAAATGAGTTATTCAATATCGGGTATTAAATGTGTTTTAAAAGCACCTAATGTGTTCTAAAAGCACCTAATGTATTTTTCAATGTGAAATAATTGTCAATACGAACGTACTGGTAAATTCAGTGGAAGCAACTTTTCCCCACCAGTAAATTTTATTTAGTTCCGAATACGAAAATACAGGCAAACAAAACCAAAAGCAAATTAATTTATAAAGGACTGTACTGAAAGATTTTGTAACTAATATTTTCCCTTCCGATGTTAATAGTTAATAGCGCAGTAAACTAAAATAAAAACCCTGGAAAAAAATAAGGTATTTCCGAGAAAACTTTCTAAGGCGTAAATTTAAGATTCTTACATTACATTTACATCGTAAAAATGAATCTTCCTACAGAGTTTAAAAATTTTAACGTTTTTTAATCAATAACTGTTAGCGATTGAACAATGGGGAATTTTTTACAGTTTTTTTCCAAATAACCCAATAACTAATTATCCAATCCGCTAGACGAACCAATCATTTAGTAGCTATTGAAAATATGTATAAAACAAACTTACCTTTGACACTTGAACTTTTCATTCAGTTGCTGAATGAAAAGTTACAAAAACTGCCAACATTTCGATTTTCTCAACTGTAGACCCCGAATAATTAATTAAAGAATAAAAATTTGTTAACAACAGTTTTTATGTGTTATGCTATATTCGTTCTTCAAGAAAAACCGTCTGGTAGCTAGCTGTAGAATATTTTTACAATTGAAAATACAAACTTCCCTAGATTATTTTTTTCTGTAAATATTATTCATAAGAAAATTTTCGGTTTTTGAAGATATACTGTATATAGAGTGAAGTTCATTAATTGATATCTATTTTGATTTAATCTATTTTAATTTTAATTTTTTTTAAATATATTACACCCCACCGAACAAAGACATTTCGTTTTTCTAATACTATCGCCTCCACCAAAGATTACTATACAAGGATGTCGGTTAAAAAGTTTTTCTCGATTTTCTAAAAAACAGTATGAGCTACGACCTTGGCAAAATATGGGACCACTTAGGGATGGCTCCTAACAGAATACAGTTTAAACGATGCTTAGAGCCGATTTCGAGTAATCGCTGAACACACATAATAAAACGATTTGAGGACCTCCTTCTTTTTGAAATCGGTTAAAAAACCAAATGAACAATTAAAATAGCTACTTATGACACCAATCTTCCAGGAACAACGGTAATTTTAATTGAATAAATATATTATAAGGATTTTTTTGAAATATTAAAACTTATATTGCTGTTCTCCAAAATGCTTTAATAAAACTTGAAAAACTAAAAACAAAGGTTTTGTGACGGGCTTTAGCGTATCATCAGTTCAGTGAATCGATAGATAGCAATGATTGAAGTGTGTATACCTAATAAAACAATGTCTTTTAAACCGTCATTGTTTCTCGGTCGGCGTATCAACTACTGACACAGTCAAAGCCAATCAACACAGCAAATATATTTACTTCACAAGCCGACAATCGTTATCGATTAGATTGGATTTGTTGATTAATTCTATTACTTACATGTGTTACCGGATTCGCTCTAGTCTTGCGGCGGCATAGGCAGGCATGCCTAATAGAGATATTCATCTCGATCAGCGGCAAGGGCGGCAGATTGAACAGATCGCAAAAGAGCTATTAATCATACAACTAAACTTCCACGCTCGATGCAGATTTGTAACGAGGCATTAACAAGTAAGCAGATGATTGATCGGTGCCGAATGAGCTGTGAGCTAGTTTATTGTTCTCAAATCGTCCTGCTTGGCCGAGCCAGACGGATGACCCTTAATTTTGATCAAGTTATTCATGTTACTAATTTCGCGTAACATCGAATAGTTGCTCGAGTTCCTCGGATAGTTGTTCTCCGAGGTGATGTTTCGCCAAGGTTCTTATTTTCCGATGCATTATGAATCACTATTAACAACAATTAGAACTTTGTCAAAGTTTCCAACTAGTTGTTGGGGCAATTCTCAACTGTGGTGGGTAATAAACAGAATATTAAATTATGGCTGATAGATCTCGCTAACAGTGTCAAGGACAATTACATGACGCCTTCTTTGGTATTTACTCAGTCGTGTCACAAAATGAGTGATATTTTAGTCAGAAATATAATTAATTAAAACCTTATAACAATTTATATTGATAGTGGATGAGAAAAGTTCTTAATTTTTAGGGTTCCGTACATTCAATATGCATATTATAAAACTTATCTGTCATGTCAATACCAATAATCTTCGAAACTATTGGACGGAAAATGTTGAAATTTGCTATCAGTCTATAATGTGATGACCCGATCAAGAGGATATATTGTAAATGAAGAAATTCTGATTTTGGGGGGTCTTCTGGGGGAAAAATTTCCAAAAATCAACCATTCCCCACTTATATTCGAAACTATTGAGCCTAAAATGTCGAAAAATAATCGAGAATATAGAACGTAGCCCAAACTTTACAGGAACAGAAAGGAAAAACCCCTAATTTTAATTTTGAGGGGCCAATTATAGAGTTTAACTTTTTTTAATGTTTTCAAACGGATCATGTGATATGTATGACGAATTAAAGGGCACATTATAAGAAATGCAAATATAATTTTCTTTCGTATGTTTAAAGTAATTTCTTTAAAAGATGTTAACAAAAATATACCAAAATCGACCTAAAATTTTGAAAAAAAAAGTTAGGACCTCAATTAATCTATACAGAAAAAATAAGGAGAAAGCACTAATCAGACTTTTAGAGGTCCAATTATAGAATTAAATGAAAAATAAAAAATATTCAAAAGCTTCAAGTAATATATCAAATGAAAGTGTTCACTATGGAAAATATAACTATATTTTTTTCACATTTTGATTGTTTAAAAGATATTTACAAAAAAATAAAAAGCTAGCGATTCCTCTTTTATCATCGAAACTATAAGACTTACAATTTATCTATTCTATGGCTGCCATACGACATACTGGGATAAAACAAAGATCTCGTTGAAAGAAATCGAGGAAATTGAGGCAGAAATCTATTACTAACAGAGTAGGAAAACGGTACACTCACTATCAAGTGATCGACAAACGATAAATTGTCAGTGTCAAATTTTTAACAAACAACAAAATCAACAACAAAGTAAAACTTTGTAGAGTTTAACATAAATAATATAACACAAGATACAATATAATACTTATATACAGGAATACTGGTGTTGATCATTTTGTAAACATCTCTTTTTCTCAGAATTACTGTGAGGAGGAATTTCTGTACGGACAGCCAGTAATAAGGGCAATTTTATGAAATTACCTTACTACACTTTTTAAATACTTATCTGTTGCAGGAAAAAATTAAGGAGAGATAACCCAATGAATAGGTAAAATAAATTTATTGATGTTAGAACAGTAGGTTTATGCTTTGTCATATAGAGATTTGTTGGTACTTATTTTACGGAATTTCGGTGATTAGATTAAAAGTTGAGATACCTATTAGTGTGAGTCGGGATTCTGTTTTTTTTTTTGTTATTAAAATGTCTAAGAAAGTAGGTAATTTGTCATTCTGTTCAAGTTCTAGTGTAAACTGAATGATTTGTTCTTTGTTGTTGATGTCGTTAAGTAATTCATGTAAGTCTTCAAGTTATGTTCCCAAATAACGAATATATCATCAACATTACATAACAAAGGTTTGATGTGTTTTTAGCGTATTGTATGTTCTTCAGATGTTTCCACAAAAATGTTGCTTAATGAAGGAGACAGACAGGAACCCATTGCAACGCCAAAATCTTATTTGTAGGAGTCATCATTAAGTTGAAAATATGACAACACTGCTTTCAATGCCAATAAAAGTTAACACAATTAAATAATTTAAAAGTACATAAAGACAACTATAGAATACTCAATTTGACATCAAAAGGTTTAACAATTTAAACTCAGGTAACTAAGAGAATTTACTGCTAATTTAATATTTACATACAAATTTCTAAAGATTATATGAAAATAAAAAACTTTTCCAAATTGGAAGAACTTGAAAAAATTATCTTCACAATTTAACATATGGGAACTAATTTGAGTCACACTAGGTAGTAACGTTTTTGTATAACTTTTGCGGATAACGGTAGTTTATCAGTTATGAATTCAGTATAATTTTTTTAATGCCTTCTCTATTGCTATAAAATAAATGTAAGTCATTATTTAAAAATAGACTCACTATTTATTAATTATTTCATCGACAACTCTTATAGAAACATTCTGTATATATCGTTTTACAACTATCACGTAGTAATAGTTATTCACCGATCTAGATGTTAGTTTAAATGCAGTTATTTATGAAGAAAATTTAAGTGGCAGCACGTTGATGTTTGTTATATTCTTTTGATTGTTCATCTCAATTTTCTGTCCTCACACTGATTTAAAAAAAATCAAATAATTTAAGTTATTGAAAACCAAACTCTTGAACGGGCACTTGTGGAAATTGTCTGAAACACCAGTTGCCTTCTTTAAAAATTCTGTCCAAGGTTTAACTCAGAGAAAGTAGGTCTATAGAATTGTCAAAAATGTGAACAAGCCTGGAATCTTGGTCATAACATACAATTTCAAAATTCAAGCATATTACACACAGAAGAACACAACACAAAACGAAAGCTGAAAGATTCTGCTTTAAATTTATTAAATGAAAGCGATTGTATAGAATTCAGCCGTTCTTGGTTGCCAATAATCAAGGATGAAATTAATAATGGTAATATCCTTTTGAACAACCCTATATCGGGATAGTTCATAAGGTTTTCCCTTATGACTTTAATCAGATCTCTGGAACATCAGGATTTCTTTGGTCTCATTTTTGGCGAATGCACTATCTTATAAGAAAGCCGTACCTAGGAACGAATTCTAAAAATAACTCTTTCAAATTTTTCAAATTTGAAAGAAGATTTGTTATTTCACATGATCTTTAAAACTTTTTGTGCTACCCTGTATATATCTAATTTTCAGTAAATTCAATTAGTTACATCAGTTTTATTGACAAATTTTGATTCCGATATTTGTCATTGCGAATCGTTTTAATTTAATTTCTTGTTCATTTTGTGTTAATACCCTTGAAAACGGAGTCTGATTTAGACCTTGAAACGTTTGGACTTTTGAAATATACTGACTTTCAAGTATATGTGGTGTTATTCCCAAACAACTCAGAAAAAATACAAAATGTCAACTAATTTTCCTTTATAATATGTTTCATATTTATCTGTTCATCTGACATTTCGATTCCTGGTTTGATGCCGCGGATTTATTTCTAGGTGTATAGTTTTATTTGTAACTTGAATATTGTTTCGTTGATGAATATTACACTCTATGTAGATACGTTTTAGCATTTTTGATAGGTTCAATGGTTGGTTGGACTTTAATTAAATGGCTGTTAGGATCCATACGTTTGCGATATATATTTGTATTTATGGTGTTATCTAATGTATCCATAAGTATACTAAGATACGATTTTTTTAATTTCCACCTCCATTATGAATGTTATTGATAGTTTTTGAATACTGAAGTAATCAAGAAACGAGTGCAGGCCTTAAAACTATACAAAAATCTCAGCCACTAAGCTTTTACTTTGTGATTTTATTTTCCTATGGTTGTTCCTGGAAAATGTGTAATAAATAACACACCCCAAACAAAATTATAAGTCTAATACCACATATTTCGTCTTTATCCGACAAAATTGAATGCTTATGGCACAAATATGAAGCTAAAACGATTTTTGAAACACATAACACTTAGCAATCCGTTCTCACGCATAACAAAAACTATTTAACGCAGCTGAACATTTTGTGTACATTTTTGATTTCAAATACTTACCTGTTAGAGAAAAGAAACGATTATCAGTGTCATCATTTCGAAATAACTTAATTTGAAATCTGTTTATGCAACAAAGGACCTATTTTGAAAAGAAAGTTACAAACTATTAAGCTAATATACAGGTTAAGTACTCACATATTTTTAATTGTTATTTTAAGATGATGGTTACTATAAAGTGGGAGACATTCTACGTTTATTGTTAAAGCTCATTTAACGTTAGTGGAATTATGAAAATATCATAAAGACTTGAAGCAGTAAACTGAACTAATACTGTTTTGATAAAATGGCCGTAAGACAGACAGTTTTAATTATCGTTTCAAGTTGTGCACATATTTATTTAATGTTACAAAATTCTGAAATTATATTTTATAGACCATAATCTTATACATGTTCACAAATTTTAAACTTTTTTTTTATTGGACTCACAAATATTTTTAAACTTTTAATTATCCATTTGCATCTGGTTTTGTGATTGATTTTGGACTACTTCTTCTTTTGAGATCAGTTTTAACGTCAAATCTGTTGCCTACGCTTTTAGGTCTTTATGATAGATTGATAGATTCTGTGTTCTGTACTCGTATATGAGATAGTTGCTGTAAGAGAGTTTTTTTTGCGTGCCAGTATTATTTGGGAATATTTTTCATAGATGTTTTAAATGTAGTTATTAAAGAAGCTACATAAAGCTCCAAAAATTGTTGTTTTTTTTTTATTTTTGGAGTGTTTTTCCGATTATCTAAAAACATAGATTCCGCCACCCGAGAAAACAAAACGTATTCTCCTAAGGGATGAAAAATTTTTGTTTGTGTGTTGAGCAATTTTTTTTGCAGTAAATATAGTAATTTTAAATAAATAATTAAATGAATTATTATCGACAAATATTTAAATATTGTATGTTTTGATCATATATGTATTTATCTATGTTAAGGATCTTTTTAATAAAAAAACAAATTATAGACTTTGTAATACTAATACTATCACAATATACAAATGGAAAAATGAAAGTGAAGCTCCTCTATTTCTATTTCTAGATCTCTTAAATCTAATTTCTTGGCTGCCTATTAGTATTTTATTTATTAACACTAACTTTTCAGTATTCATCAGCGTTGTCTTTTTTCTTTACACTCACTTTGTTGAAATCTTTGAACCCTGTAAGAACATTGTTTTTTCAGGAAATATCATGTTATTGCACACTAGAATAGAAATACTCATCAAGTAATGAATTTTTAACTAAAGAAGGGTGCGATAGCAAAAAAAATACTAAATATAGTACCAAAATTCTCCCTTCGCACCTTAAATAACCTTCCCTGGGATAATTAAAATTCTCACTCATGAATTATTATCGTTATTAAGTGATATAATAACTAAATTATATAAAATTATACTAGTAAAAAATATATTTTAAGGTAAGCACATTACCAATAAAACATTGTGAACTGTATTCGAAGAATATATATACAGAAGGGAACCAATTTTTTACATTTTGTAAAAGTCATTTTAGAGATTATATATATAGACACAAGGAGAATGTATGAAAAAAAAAACAAAACAGATAAATATCAAATATTTACTGTTTCGTGGTTCAGCAACGTTAAGGAATATTTCTAACTCATTACAAAAATAAATATAACCCTCATTTTCACTTTAATATTTAGTAAAAGTAAATTTATCTAAATTGCAAATGACTATTTTGCTCTAAAGAATTTTAAAGTTTCAATTATTTTGAAAATAATACTATATATAATAAATAGACACTTCTTATACTATCATTAATTAACTTGAAGAGAAAGCTTCGTAACAAAGGCCCACATAACATATGAAAATAATGGTAATGAACAAAATTTGTTTAACCCTTCGTTGAAACTCGGCTTGTTCTGTATCACTTGGTTTTCTGTGTAAGAAAGAGGGAGAGTCTTTTCGTTTATAGAAAATCAATGAATTCTAGTTAGTTTCGACCCTTTAAATTAGACATCATTAGAAAGCTTTAACAATTTCTCATAATTTATCTCATAATTAAATGACCTCCTTATATTTTCAGATATTAAATTAGTGGAGACAGTTTGAAAAGTTATTTACAAATTAAATATTTTAATTAAAAAATAATTTGGTCAAGTGCGGGTTGTACTCGCATACTAAGGGTTCCGTACTACCTTAAAGATTCTAATATTCCAGTCTCAGACAAGCAGGGAATGAGTGCATTTTCTTATATTTACCCTAATATCTTTTAAAGGAAGCGTTTTAAATTTATAAAAAATATACATTTCTATTTTCCATACATTTTTAATTTATCTGCTGCATGATTCGCTTGAGTTTTAGGAAAATATGTATTTAATTTTCTAATATGGCCCCAAAAATTAATATTAGAGTTTTATTGTACTAATAAATCTTCAGGGAAGCCTTTTATAATATTTTAGGCTCTGCAGATTGAAAGATAAAAATAGGTCCAGTTTTAAATAATAAATTATTAAATCTTTTAGACAAATTATTTAACAATACAAATATAATATATTTTTCAAAATTTTAGAAAATTTAGTTTCTAAAGTGGGATTAAAGTCGATGTTTAATATTTTTGTTAATATCTTTTAAAGAAATGATTTAAAAAGATGATATATTTTTAATTCACAAATGCTATTTATTTAAAAAGATGCGTTGTAAATTTTTTATTTAAGCCTATATTTGTCCCCAAAATTATATTGGGAATTCTAGTATTTTTTCTTATAAATAATGAGGCCCAGTACCCTAATTATTTTTAAAATTTTAGGTAGTATGGTTTCGGAAATTGAAATGATTTGTTTTTGTTATATCTGGTAAACAATTAATAAAAAAATGAAAAATATATATTTGTATTCCCATAATGAACCCTTCATTTGATGTATTGCATGATATTAAAAAAAATATATTTTTTATTTTCGTTTAATACTATAATTTGGCCTCCAAAATTAATATTAGGGATTTTTCGTATTTTTTCTGCAAACAAAAAATTTTACATTTTATAGTTTGGGGACCAAAGGGGGGAATGTGTATTTTTTATATTATTGTTAATATATTTTAAAATATTCATTTTAAAAATATGAAAATAATATTTTTGTATTCGTCGTAATGAGCCCTTTGATTTGATATATTACATGATGCCTTAGAAATAATTTTAATTTATGTTTCCCAATTAATGCTGTAATTTGCCCCCTAAAATTAATATTGGAGGTTCTCTTTATTTTTCGAAAATAAAGTTCAGGTGAGGTCCTATATCGCTAATTTTTTACGTCTTATAATTTCGGAGATAAAGTGGGAATGGGTATTTTTTATATTTTTGTTAATATCTTTTAAATAATTTATTTTAAAACTATGAACAAACTATGTTTGTATTTGCAAGAATGAGCCCTTTGATTTGACATACTACGGGATGTCTTAGAAACAATTTTAATTTTATATTTTTTATTTAATTCTGTAATTTGACCCCCAAAATTAATTAATAATTTTTTCTTATTTTTCCGGTAACATTCAGTTGAGGCCCTATATCTTAAAACAAACTTTACAGCTTATGGTTTCGGAGATAGGGGGAATGAGTATTTTTTTATATTTTTGTTAATATCTTTTAATTTATTTATTTTAAAAATATGATGAAAAATATATTTGTTTTCGTCATAATGAGTCCTTTCAATTGATGTATAACATGATGAGTTAGAAACAATTTTAATTTTCCAATTTCCATTTAATTCTGTTATTTGCCCCCCAAAATTAATAGTAGAGGTTTCTCCTTATTTTTCCAGTAAACTTCAGGTCAGACCTTATACCTCCAATTTTTTTTGAAAACTTTATGTTTTATAATTTCGGAGGGGAATGGGTAAATTTTGGTATATTTTCGTTAATATATTTTTAAATATATTTTTTTTAAATCTGAATAAAAATATATTTGTGTTCCTTTTATTTGATGTATTCTTGAGCGTTTGAAAAAAAAATTTAATTTTCATTTAATTTTATAATTTGCCCCCAAAATTAATATTAATAGTTTCTCCTTATTTTTCCTGTAAAGTTCGGGCAACGTTCTATATTTCTATATCCTATATCTCTAATTTTTTTCAAAATTTTACTTCTTATTGTTTTGGAGTTAAGGGGGGAGGACGGTCGATTTTTTTTAGAAGTAGCACTAAAATCAAAATTTCTGCATTTACGATATGTACTCCTGATCGTGTCACCAAACTATACACTGATACCAAATTTCAACCTTTTCCGTCCAGTAGTTTAGGAGAAAATTGCTGTGATGTGAAAGAGGTAGAAATCCTGAGTAATATTATAAGGATATCCGTATATACGGAAACCTAATAAACTATTCTTTCCAGTTATATTTAAGTTAAGAATTAAATTACATATGAGTATTAATACTTGACTCATAACTAGAGACAATTATTTTTATTCATTACTAAGCATAACATAAATAATTGGAGACGTAGAGATAGAAAAGACGGGAAGTAAATATCGAAAGAAGCTTTCGCTTCCAACGTTCACCCTCAAATGACTCTCCTTCTTTTTTGTTGAAATACTCAAATTATTATCATTGAAATTTGTTAATTTTCATTTTGCTTCTGGAACGTTGTTTATTACCAATGACGTTTTTTTCTAATTTTTGTCTAATTTTACATGCATTTGAATTGCAATTAGGTCCTGTTTATAGCTATACAACTACTACTGTACTACCGCTTATTTTTCAATATTTTAAGACAATTCTTCTACATTCCAGCACTGCTTTAGGCATGTGCAAGGGCCATGTAAGTAACAAAGTAACTGAGTGTTCACTGGCTCATTTTGTAATTTTTTGCTTCTCTACAAAGTACTAAGTACGACTTCACGAGTAGATTTCGTGGAAATTGCCAAAAAATAAACTGTTAGGGATTTTTTGGTATATTAGGATTAAATTACAAAAACGCATGGACAAAAAAATTTTGTATTTTGTAATAATTAATCATGTTTAATCCTTTGAACACGTTGCTGCTTGCTTAGTTCTATTTCTAATTTTCATCAATGAAGGACGACCATAGTTCATAATATAACAATTTTTTCTCCAAAATGATATTATACGTTCAATTACTTCTATTTTTTATCAAGCAATAAGTAAATCCAAATTTAAACTTACCAAAGTTGAAAATATGGAATAAACTTGACTCAAGTACTCGATGGTTGATTATTATGATCTGTCTAGAGCTTTTCGAGTTCAACAAAACATCCTTTGAAAAAGAATTACCTCAAAGAGATAAAAACCATTTTGTAATAAGAGATGAATAATTGCTCATTGAACAAAACCTGAATATCACAATTGTGCTACTGAGCGTTAAACAGAAAAGGGCAAATATTAATAATAGTTCGATATTTTGTATAACAAGGAACAAAAGTATCATATCACACTTTTAGACGAACAAAACGAAATTAAAATGTTTATTAAATTCAAAAAGCATTTATTGAAATTCATATCGCTTATTAAACAAAAACTATTCAATTTGCTGAAATTAATGAAGAGCGATATGGTTAATGTTATTTTGAATATCTGTAAAAACTGGCGCGTCAAACAAACGTTCTCCTATTAATCAAACTCTAGTATCACAATATACAAAATAATAAACGAGCAAAATTTTCAGTCAAGCGTGATTATGATGTTTGAAATTCGATATTCATTGGCGAATTAGTGAATTGTTATCGCGAAAATCATGTGAAAATAGTCATTAGAATATTACATTGGAAATAAAATGAATTTTCGGTTCTAAACATTCTCTTTAAAATATCCAGTGACCGAATAAATAGATCAAACGCAATAAATTACATATTGTTAATATTATTATCAATTTTGAAAATAAAAAATTTAGAGAGAAATACAAATTAATATAATATCAATATAATAAACAATAAGGAGTAAAAATTTAAATTCATGAACAGCTATATCTAACAAGCATGTCTCTTGTTGTAACATGAAACAAAATTATACAAAGGGTCGGTCTAACAAATAAGCGTGTGCGATAGCTATGAGGTTAAATTTAAATTATTTACATTATTATGCCAACATTTTATTATATAATAAAAGTCTGTATATATATTAACTGAATAATCCAGTCATATGTGTCCAGAAATGTGTAAAAAACTTGGAATAATTAATTGGAGTGTAACTGACACAAAAGAGAGAGAGAGGGAGAGAGAGATAGAGAGAGAGAGAGAGGGAAAGAGAAAGAGAAATTGCATATTTCCAGTTAAACCTATGGAAGATCTTCTTTTACGTGCCAATATTACCTCACATGATAACCCTATTTTTATGGCGGGAAGCAGCGTTGGAAAGTAGAAGAGTTGACCTCCTGCTACAACGATTGATAATGAGCCATCAGTTGAAGTTAAAACATCTCCAAACTTAGATAACTATCACATAATATACAAAATACTAATTATAATTGTGGAACATTTTGCAGACAACCCTATTAAAAAGGCAAAATAATCAAAGACCTCCTCAATAATCATTTCGAAATTACTTAAGATGATAATGTCGAAATTCAAATCGGTGAACAAAGTACATAGTGAAATTTAAAACGCCTCAACGAAAAAACAACAACCCAATATGAAATCGAAAAAAAGGAAAGAGAACAATCATTACAAAAAGAGTTTTTGAAACCACATATTCTTGCTGGTACTTTCTTATTGATTTATGTATAACCACATACAAAATTAAGTCTAACGCAACCACTATAGCCAGTTGGAATAATGGTGATAACAACGCTTGAACATTTATTGAGAAAATCATGAGGATGGATCTACAAATTGAGGAGACAGACATTAATCTAACAGAGATGGATCACAATTTAGTTAGTAGATCCCAGCGACCAAAAACGAAACTGTACCATCAGCTCACAAAAAAAAAAGGATTTGAAGGGATATTGGCCAAAGAGGCAGTAAAAGGGGCAGAAAAATTACCGGTGGGGCAGATATTCTATTTCAAACAAAACTATCGAATTTAAGTTCGTCAGTTGAGAGAAAAAGTATTAAGATCAGATGGAGTAGAACAGATACACACTTGGAAAATGTGCTTTTACTGCCAACAGGTCGCATTTCTCCCTGATGAAATCACTTTAGACAACCCAAGGTAAAATGGCCCATGTGATAATAAAACATTTAATACTGAAATTATTTCGTCAGATAATTTAGATCAAACAATTAATTTTCCATCCCAATTAATACATTTGACCACAGGAAGATGGGTTAATTAAAAATTTGATGAGATTTTTATCTGGATCCTAACAAATTTTCAATTCTATGATTTCCAAATAAATTACGCATTTTTTTAACACCTCTGATTTCTCGAAAAATTATCTAGGTGGATACAAATAATTTATGAGAAAATTGTACATTCAACTTGTGGAACAACTGTCAAGAGAATCCAGTAAAAATCAATTTGTTTTATTATTCATCTCACGCTCCTTGGTAACATGTGAAACCTAAATGTTTTTCCAGGTTTGGTAACATAAAGTAAAATATTAACGTATAAATCGTACCTTTTTCACCTGTCTTTCATTTATAGTGGGATTGCATTTACCACAAAACATGCTGCCTTAGGATGTGATTTTCGCATTGTAAAATGGGAATATCTAAAAAATCTGTTTTTATTTAACGTTATATTTTGTAAGTCTATACAATACTTGTTATTAGTTACTGCATTTTATTTGAAAGATATGTACATACTTAATGTAAGAATCTTTATCACATGATAACAAGCCTGAAATGTGATCAGTATCAGTTCAGTCCTTTCTCGCCCTTTTTATGTTTAGTAGCTATTACGAGCTTTACTGTGCACAATAAAATCTTTGTATACACTTAATTAATTAGGGATATTAAGGAATAATGGTATCCGATTTTGACGATTACACCGTCTTTTCAATAATAGGTGAACTACATCTATTAAATTGTATATATTATTATATGTGTAGTTATTAATTATCAATTTTCACTATTAATTGAATTTTATTAGATTAGTTTAGTATATTTGTTATACCATATATGGGTATGGTATTTTAGTTGGGTTTACACACTTGTTTTTACTATTTAAACACCCATTAACTGTTTTACTGATAAAGAATTTAATACATCGGTTGATAGGATAGATCTAAGTTGCAGCGCACGTTGCGAGCAAAAGTAAATATCAAATAGTTCAGGAAATGATTTTAGCAAACCGACGACTCTGCCAAAATGTATAAATACACTCATATTAAAATCGAATATCTTTAAATATTCACAAAATTCAAGTTCATTCTTTTTTTTTTCCTTTTGCAAATTGAAAGAAATTTTAGTAACTGGAATAACCCTATCCCAGGAGAATCATAAATATGTTTTTTGGACCACCTTTTGAATCATCTTTATAGTTATCTAGCAGTTTAAAAGACTTAAAAATGTTTTCCTTAATAGAATGCATCTCTTTAAAATCGTTTTGGTTCATCTCGACATTTTTATGGAAATATGCTTATTTAGAGAAAACGTTGTTAAGTGTTAAATATTGGCCCTTAGTTGCAAAGCATCAAAGTGGCCAGGGACTATCAGGGTCGATAACGTATATAAACACTATTAATGTGTTTTGATACATGTTCATTGCTGCATCGATGAAAACAGACTGCTCTCTATCAATTCCTTGGCAACTATTTTATAACTTACTTTACATTATTGACAGATTTTATAAAAATAAAATTTTTATTAAACCTATTGCATTGTATATCATTATAATCTAGAGAAAAATTTTATTTTATTGATATATTACACTTCCCACAATTAAGTCTGTCTCGTTATTCTCATTTGAAATTTCCAGATTATGTAATCTCCTTTCATTGACTTTATTTGTTTATAAAACGATTTCCCTTATTATTTTCTATTGTATATTTTTTTAGTCTTTCTTCACCTTTTGCTATTATTGTACACTTTTGAAAACTTTTTATTTGATTAATAATTCTTTCTAAACTTTTGACATCTATTTGTTTTTTCTATTTCCCAAAATTTATGTTTATGAAACTTTTCTTGGCGTACTATTGATTACATTTTACTGTTTAACCCTTAGCAAGTATTTTCCAACTTATTTCCTAACCGTTTGCTATTATATAATTACAATTTTCATAATCGATAACCATTGTACATATGAATCTATCTTTTGAATGTTCTACCCCCTTAGTCTTTATCAATCTAACTATAACTTTATCTATCTATTCATTCTGTTGTTTACTTTCTGAATTTCATACATTTTACACTATTAATGTTAATTATTTTCTATTTTGGATATTGACTTTTGACATAATATATTTATTTTAAATTCGGATATTTTTAATACTGTTCCATAATACTAGCTTTTATTCGTGACTAATTTATATTCTAATATAGTTTTTGTATTTTTAGCTACTGTTGATTTCAATTGAAAATGTGTTTTGACTATCCAGTATTAAATATTTTGGTTGGTGCTATAGACTATTAAAATATTAAACTTGTTTTGGACTTTAGCAGTCAATTATAAGTATGCTTTCTAGTTTTCCAGTAGATTTATGATCATTAGGGTTTTTAGATTAAATTTAGTTATATTCATTATTACAATTACATGTTTCCCTTGTGAACAAACATG
The DNA here is from genome assembly GCA_034190945.1 of Octodonta nipae. Classification (NCBI taxonomy): domain Eukaryota; kingdom Metazoa; phylum Arthropoda; class Insecta; order Coleoptera; family Chrysomelidae; genus Octodonta; species Octodonta nipae. The sequence goes on along the minus strand of CM067220.1, from coordinate 90,630,734 downwards.
GTCTTTGTTCAAATTCCCAAAATTTCATATCTGGTTATCAATATAGGAGTCTCGTGCAAAGTTGTTCAAAATAACTGCTTTTCACTATTAAACAGTCAGTGAATAAATTCTCGAGTGGCATTTGCTAATTTGTTAAGGCTCTTATAATTTCTGTCGCAATAGGATCCACTGTTCCGCTTGAACAGAAGTAAATATTGGGTCTTAAATACAAAATTACTGATACATAACAATCCAATATCATTAATGTCCAATTGCCGAAAATGTCGAAATTTTTTACGCTCAACCATGCTAATAGTAGCGTTAACTCCAAAAAGATTTAAACTATATCCTTAATTAACTGACAAATTTCTAATATTCCTGTGTTAAAACATGCTTCAATTATTTAGATATATACTGTTGTCAAATGTGTACGTAGGTTTTAGCTGCCAAAGTTATAGTTGATTCTGCTTTTTCCGGATTTGGACTGCGACAAATGATGGAATTAATTTGTTTATATATCGGACCTGACAATTAATCAAAGTTTTCCAAAGTTTCACTCACACTTGTATGGGGCTTTTTTAAGAATAAGAAATATAAATGTTGCTTACCTTGCGGCGGCTACAGTCGTTTAGTCTTTTTCTCACAACACACTTTGAAACTTCACTTTATTAAACTTTTCACACTGAAGCCCAAATTGTAAATGTCCAATAAAATGTGACAAGTATCTGTTTTAGAACAAACTTGAATAATGAAAAGTACCTAGAGAACAAAGCGTCGGTCTGGAATTCGGTATGTCACAAAGTTAGTAGATACATGTAAATTTATATTTCCAAAACTGATTACTTTTTAACCGACTTCAAAAAAGGTGGAGGTTCTCAATTTGGTTGCATTTTTTTAGACTTTGTTAACTCAGTACTCCGGCAACTATGAACCGATTTCGAGCATTCGTTTTTCATTTGATAGAATATACTTCCAAATTGGTCAGACTTCTTAATGTATCATAATATATGGTGAATGCGCTGGATTTAAAACATTTTAGTTATTGTTATTCGAAATCTAGAATGAAATTTATTGAAAATGGATTGAAATTTCATCATCAATGACATGGAATGTCCATTTTTTTTAAAAACAGGAAAAATCTTGTAACCGACTTCATATCATAATATATGGTGAATGCAATTTGTTTGCATATGTATAGGGTACACTTAAGTCAGAATAGTATCGAATATTTTCGTATTAATATTATTTAGAAAATAATAAGTTAGTCTCCATAAAAGAAATTGCGTAGTCTTGAAACCCAAAACGAAATCATCGCATGTTACTTTTATCAATAACTGTATATGAAGTTTGTCAAAAAGATGCAATTTCCTTAATAGTGAAGGATCGACCATTTCTTTTGTCAATATCGGAACTGGGAATGAATTAACGTTAATTGACGTTTTCAAAGAAAAAAATTTGTCGATTTTAAGATGGGTAAAAGCTTACGCGTCATATGATAATTTGAGGCACACATGATGATTATAAAGTTTATAGTATCCATTATACAAGATGGTTAGAAAAATGTTAGGGGAAGGTTGCTTAAGTCGTATCGCAGCCTAAGTCGTACCTTAGTTGTTTCGTTAACTAGAATACACTATAGGCAACTTAAAATACTGCATTCGCGTAGCAGAAGGTCATATTTAGTGCACATTCAATAGTCCGTTCCCGCCGAATATGTTTAGAGAGGTTATGGAAATAATTCATTTCGTCCCTCGTTCCCATTAATTTTATTGTGTACTTTGGAAGCAACTAAAGTAAGTAAAAGTCAACTAAATATTTGTTCAATGTTAAATATATGTTATACATCTATCCAGTTATTGATTCACACATGGATTTTGTAAAATCTTTACTCTGATATATTTATTAAGGTTATTTGAAGTGGGCATCACATGTTTCTTAAGTCGTACTCACATGTACTTCTTAAGTCGTACCACCGGTACGACTTAAGTTTCCTTACATCTCACGATATCTGTGCAGAAGAAATGTATTTTGATTTTCTTATTTTTAATTACAGATCCAACAAAATGTCAAAAAGAGTATATAATAACTGGAAACAAGAGGATATGGAGGAGGCATTGAATAATTGCGAAATAATGAAATGGGATTTAATGAGGCACACAGGACCTATAACATCCCTAAAAACTCTCCGCCGTCATTTGCGTGGATTAAATACTCATACAAGCTTTGGTAGACCAAAAGATCTACCAAAGGAAATGGAAAAAGAATTAACTGAACATGCTCTTAGGCTGGAACATTCTTTTTTCGGGTTAACGGTCAAGGATTTGAGAAAATTGGCATATCAGTTGGCCGAAAAATATAACTTAAAACATCGATTTAACTGCACAAACGGGATGGCAGGGAAGAAATGGTATTATAAATTCATGAAAGACAACCCATCCTTGTCTCTACGAGTTCCAGAAGCAACGTCTATGGCAAGAGCTACTGCCTTTAACAAAGAACGAGTTTATTTGTTCTTTGATAAATACGAGCAAATATTAGACAAATACAACTTTACTGCCAATCAAATATATAATATGGATGAAACCGGCTTATCAACAGTACACAAGCTTCAAAAATTATTGCAGCAAAAGGAAAGCATCAAGTGGGTGCAGTAACAAGTGGAGAAAGAGAAATGACAACAACATGCATTTGCACCATGAATGCAGCAGGCGAATTTGTACCGCCAATGTTAATTTTCAAACGTGCACGTATGAATGATCACTTGAAATCAGGAGCGCCACCCGGAAGTGTATTTGCGTATTCAAAGAACGGATGGATAACTTCAGAACTTTTCCTGCAGTGGTTAAAACATTTTATTACCTATACACGGTTAGTGAAGAGTGAGCAAAGGCAGGTTCTTCTTCTATTAGACGGTCATTCTACCCACACAAAAAATATTGACGCCATCATACTTGCTCGTGAATATGGTATAATACTACTTTCGTTCCCTTCTCACACAACACACCGCCTTCAGCCATTGGATAGGTCCTTTTTTAAATCACTAAAAACTTATTATAACGAGGCATCATCAGTTTGGCTGAGATCACATCCTGGTGAAACAATTAAGCAATCCAACGTTTCGGAGTTATTGGGCACTGCTTATCCAAAATCAGCTCGCATGGAAATCGCAATGAATGGCTTTAGATGTACAGGATTATGGCATGTAACAGATATGTCTTTAGAGACGAAGACATTTCTTTTAGTAAGGACAATGTTGTATTACCAAAACCTACTTCTTCAGTCCAAAATACGGAATGCGAAAAATTGATTCTGCGGAAGAGACTGAGAAATCTCTTCCAACAACTTCATGGACGCCTTCTCAAGTGATCTCACAAATTGATATTAAAACTCTTCCAATTGAAAATTCTACCGATGATTCTATTATTACCTTGCGGCCTGACCCTGCTGATAATATAAAAGAAAACTTAAATGTGATTTCTCCAGTGCCATCCTTGACTGACACATCGCGTAAACGCGTTTTCACTATAGAATTAACGGCTTCTCCGTATAAAGATTACCTCCAAACATGTCTAGAACAGAAAAAGGCTTCTGTGAATCGCAAAATAGTTGCAGAAGAATTCAAAAAGAGAAAAAATAATGATAATAAGGACTGGTATTGTACCCTTTGCGAGGAGGATAGGAAGGAAGATATGATTCAATGCCTAAAATGCAAAATTTGGATGCATGACAAATGTGCTGGGGTGTCAAGACGAATTAAAAAATTCATTTGTATTAATTGCAAATAAATCAATTATTTTTTAACTACTATATAATCTCATTTTTATTTTATTTTAGCATAAGTAAGACTTAAGGTATCGGAGGTACGACTTAGGAAACCAGTTTCCTAAGTCGTACCGATTACAATATTTTTGAAATTAGACGTTTAAAAGAAATGTAATCAAAATTGTACAATATTTTTATACAAATAAAGCCAGTATTTACTGATGTTCCCAATAAGTCTCATAACTGACAATTTTGTTAAAAAATTTCCAATTTAAAGTCAATTTTGTTTTAGGGGTACGACTTAAGCAACCTTCCCCTATATGTAGCCAATAAGCAGTTTTATATGATTATATAAATTCGTTGAAATATAGGGAGTTTTAGAATGGTAATTATACACGATAGTTAAAATACGTTAGAAACTAAATGTTTTGTTAGGTGGCAAATAAGTAGTTGCATGTACAAAGGAGTTAAAATATAGAGTGGAGTGGAGAAAAATGTAGTTATACAGGTTGGTTAGAAAAAAGCTAGAAAAAAAATTATACTGTGAAACCCACAAGCAGTTGATTACTTATGATTGAAAGATAAGGTGGAGTAGAACATATGTTATACAAGTTTTATTAAAAAATGGTAAAGAATGTTATACCTATAGGGTAGCCCCTTAGGAGTTACAAATAAAGAATTGTTGGAGTATACGGTAGATTGGAATTATAGTTTAACAGGGTGGCACAAAAAATGTTAAATTGAGTGGCTATTGGCAGATGCGTATACAGTGTGGTAACGTATATGCTGGAGTATAACTATAGTCATGCAGCTTGATTTAAAAAATGTAAGAACAAAAGTGCTATATTTGTAGGCCTTAGGCAGTTGCATATATAGGGTGGTTGCAATATAGGCTGGAGGAGAATTGTAGTTTACAGGGTGATTTCAAAAATTTAGAAAAATAAATTTTTTATTGGGTATCCTACAAGGTGTTGTATGTATGCGATGGGTTGAAATACAGGGCGGAATAGAAATAAATTAACATTACTTAAAAACCACAAACACTTGTTTAAATTTTCAGTAATCTTTTTTTTTATCAAGTAATGACTGAAACAATCAGAAATTAATTTATAGTAGGTGGTTAAAAATAAATTCCAAAAAAAAGTTTTAATAATGTGGTCCATAGGCAGTCACATATACAGAAGGGTTGGAAGATAAAGTGTTATTGTTATACAGGATTGTTGGAGTATAAAGTTATATAGGGTGATTCACAAAATTCGGTTCCTAACATAAAGAGAGCGGTTGAAGTATATTATGAAGTGGAATTATTATAAAGAGTGTCTCAATAAATGTAAGAGAACTGAAATAAAACTAATTTATTATTATATACATGGAATATTTACATATACTCATCCACATTTTCTTCGAAACCTTTGATTTGCGAGTTGAAGTTCTGTTACCCAAATATTAACATATTAATATTTAATCTGGAACCTATAATAAAATCGTCACATGTCAGTTTTTTCAGTTTTATACGAGAGTCGTTTAATTTTTTTTTCTAATAATAAAGTACCCCTATTTTAAATACTCTCTTCGAGGTGTCATTCATTTGTACGCAAGACAGAAAATATGATATATATTGTTTTTAGACGCTGTTATGTATCAAATAAATAAATAAGTGTTCGAGAAGACATTCTATTGTGGGAAGAGCAACTGATGAAGGTTCCCGACCAGAAACAATATATATCATATATGTAATATAAGTATTTAATATACTCTCTGAAATAATTATATTTTATCCAATAGTTTTATATCATTGTGATCATAACACCTTTTTTCGCATAATGTAATATTATACTTTTCTTTCAAATTTTCACGTACTGTATCTTATTTCATGTTTTAATCTTTCATATTATATTACTTTCATCTCGTATAGATACAATCTGCGCATCTGCTATTTTGACTTCACAGAATTTCTTTCCTTTTCATTGTTTAAGTTTATATAGAGTCAGCACATTATTTCTTATAAATTGTTATTCACGACCTTAAGTCCGGCAGAAGATTTCTTTTACTTCTAGTGTTAATATTATTGTACTCAAGTTTATCAAGTATTAAAGTTTGTTATTTAATAAATAATTTTTTTTAAAAAGTCATTTTGAAAAGAAGTGATATAAAATATATATTGTCTTGCGTACAAAAGAATGAATCTCGAAGAGAGTATGCAATATCTCTGACAAGTGAAGTGAGCTAACATAGGTGTACGGGAGAACAGCAATTACACGCAACGGCTCCAGATTCGGAACCTCTGTGTGCTAGTTTCCCCGAAAATTCTAGATGTCGGTCTTACATCTCGCGTCTACATACCCCTGTTTTGTCTATAAAAACGTATAAAACAAACTTAGTAACAATTGGAACATGCATCCAGTTACGCCATTTACATCTCAAAATAAATATCATTTAAAAAATCACCAACTTCAATGCATAATAACAATAATAGCACTAAAAATTAAAAAATAGTTCAATTGGATATTTAAAATATTATATGTTCTATAAGACTGTGTTTAAAATTATTGGCGCTTAAATAACTTTTTAAATCAATAAGAGTTTAACTTATAAAGCTATTTATATCCCTATGTAAATTATATGCATTTGTTAGGCTTGGCATCAACTTCAAACGCAGTCTTATAGAACATATAATATTTTTCGTTTTCAATATCCAATTGAATTATTTTTTACTTTTTAGTGTCGTTATTGTTACTATGCATTGAACTCGGTAAAAAGCTATTTATTAAAACCCAGTCACAGTCACCTATCAGAAACATTTATTAGAATTATGATAATAAGTGTGTAAATAATAAATTTGACACAAAAACATAGACAGACATGCAACGAAACTAACTTTTCATTTGGTTTCAAATTCAATATGCAATGGACCAATATCGTGACAAGACTAGAAAGAGAGGGCAATCGAGACAGGAGACAGTAACAAGGTGGTGGCTGGAAAAACCAATGAACCGCATGTTCGATGTATTTCACTAAAAGCAGCTCACAATCGAGTAAAATAGCCTCTTGCTCTTTCTATTGCCCCCTTTTTACTCCTGTCGCGATATCTGTGCGCTGGAGGCTATCTCTATAAACTGTAATTTATTCTATACTCTATACTCTAAACTTAAATTGTGTTCAGAAGTGTTAATGTAAGTTGTTTACTTTATAATATGAACGTGGTCAGCACAACACACACTTTAACTTTATGTTTTGTGGTGTTCAGCTTTCTTACGTTTATCAGTTAAATATCGCAAACAAGGAATTAGAATTTTTGTTAGAATCAAAAGCAAATTTTATGCTAGTATTGTACATGAATCGGATGTTATATTTCTTTATTTACAACGAATTATTGATTTGTCATAAACGCAGAGAATCTTAATATATAATCTGGTCTCTGTTTCTTAGACAGAAAAGTAAATTGTATGGGTATTTCAAGGTCAAAGAAGTGTCTAATTTTTACATTTCACTACCTTACTGCCTCATTTTCTTATGTGCAAGTGTGGATCTCCGTTAAACAGCTTTTATTTTAAAAATGTTTGTTTTTGAAAAATATCTATTAACATACTCGGATAGGAGTTAAATTGTAGACTGGTTATTACTAATATATGTAACGATATACAGCAATAATACGGAACCTGTTTATTATTAGAAAATTACCAACTGTACAAAACGTACTTGTATATTATGATTTGAATGGTTTATTGGTTGATTAAAAGCGTCGATGCCATTCATCAATATTACCACAGTAGTTATTTAACATATTTGAGGCTCGTATATCTTCATTTTAATATTAAAACCATAAATTGACAATTATTACGAGCGTGACTATTATAAATTATCATGTTATCATTAATCGTCACCTAAACTTCACGAATGTATAATTAACAACTAGGCATAAACCTACTAAAAGGAATGCTTTCGATTATATTGTTTCAAGAGAAAATGTTGAATAAAAATAATAAATTTATTTGTGAATTTTATGCAAGTTATTCTAGACTAACTTGGAATAAATTCGGGTTAATAATATGGATTATTACAGAAATGCTCAGCTACGACCAATTTTATGTACTATGTATATGCAGCTTCTAATAGAAGATTGTTTTATTTTGTCAAGCTGACTAATAATAAAATAAACTAAAAAAACATAACAAGACAAAATTAAAAATATAAATAACCTCGACACTTCATAATTGGTCCAGCTGTTTGGATGTTCCTAGAATCCGATGATAACGCCATGTAGCGGACCAAATTGTTAACCTAAACCATCCAGAGACTCAAACACACATAAAAAATTTCTTTCAATTCTGTCGAGACATTTGGGAGTTCAAAAAAGTGTTCCTAGCATCCAATTGCTGTGCCACCTATCTGATCAAATTGTGAATATAAACCGTCCAGAACCCACTTAAATCAAAAAACAAAATCGGTCCAGTTGTTTAGGAACAGTTAAAAATGAAGTAAGAGCCTTTTGTCGGGTAAGAAATGAGCTGATTATGTTCAAAGGGCTGACTAATCTTCATGAATGTAATAAATTTTAATTGAATCAACAATTCTTTGGTGGCATTTTTGGCGAATGCACTCAATATCTTATAACAAAGTCGCACCTAGGAGCGCCACATAAAATTGGAAGAAACTTTATTATTACATGATCTTTGCTGGAAGTTTCTGTACTACCTAGTATATTAACAAATTAAATACTATTAATTATGTCATAAGTTAAATACAATTGTCAAACATTTTGATTTTAAATTTTAGAATTGTGCCTTTTTTTCATAATTTCTTTGCCATTGACAACAAGGTCTGACCTAAACCCCGAAAGGTCTGGATATATACAGTAATTTCGTGACTTGCGGTGTCATTTCCCAAAAAGTGCTTAAACCATTAACAGTTATACACCTTAAACATATAACACACCTCGTCGAGTGTTATAACCATTAAGAGTAAACTGAGTTAGGATTTTGATAAATGTCCACTAACTACAATTAAATTATTTGTAATAAGCTTAAAACAAGTATAATGTGTCTTCTAAATGACTTCTAAACGTTGTTTGTGGCATATTCTTGATTATTTTTATGTTTTTTTTGGGCAATAACACTACAATAGAAATAAAACGACGTATACTGCAGGAATACCAAACGTTTCAAAGTCTATTCTGACTTCGTTGTCAATAAAAATAAGTATAATGTGATTGAGAAGAAAACATTTTATTGAATTTCAGTTCTTAATGTTATAAGCCAAGTTGTTATAAAAATATGATAAAAGGCACCCTACTTTTATGTCTATTCAAAATCTAATTCATCTAGAGAAATTTAACTGGATTCTTGCTTACTAAACCCATACATTTCCATATATATCCGCAACTTATGCATCTAGAGTTGTTAGTCCCAATATGCACCTGAATATGGGTTGTGGTGTCTCATAGCTAGAACTATTAATAGTCCATTGAAATTTTGCGTGAATCTGCAAAATGGGGTGGCAGATAATTAACACAAAACATTTATGTTTTCGAGGGCGCAAGTTAGGAGTCTGTAATTACTTTTAAGGGGAGAAATGCCCTAAAACATTTTTTTTACATTACTAGCTGTCGCCCAGTGGTCGAAATTCGACCAATTATGTCAATAAGTAACGAAATCCTAGTTCTTTTGCAGATATAATTAATAAGACTTTATTTGTGTTCATATTCGTAATTCTTAATTTAATATGTGTGCACAACCTGTATAACTATAATTATACTGCGCCCTCTATTCCAAGAACCCTGTAACTTCAAACGCTAATGGACTACCCTATGTAATTACATTTTTCTAACCACCCTGTATAACTATAATTGCACTCAATTCTCTAACATTTATTAACATACTTATTATAATAAATCTATCTCATAATATATTTCCACCACCCTGTATATGTAACTGGTAATGGACTACCTAAAATAATAATTTTTCGTAACATCTTTCTAAGCAATCTACGTAACTATAATTCTAGTCTGGGCAATATTTTAGCTACCTTGTATATGCAACTCATGGACCACGGCTTCATATTTTTTAACTTTTTTTAACCATCCGGTAAAACAATAATTTACTCTTTTAATTTATGAAATTTTTAACTATCTGCTCTAACTATAATTCTACTCCGACCTATATTTCAATCATCATATATATGCAACTCATCGTGGGCTACTCTATAAATCATTCCCTTTTCTAACACTTTTTATAATCATCCTGTATATCAATAATCCCTCTTAACATATATTGCATCTATCCTATATATGCAACTACTTATGGGTTACGAAATGTTGCATTTACAAACATTATATGTAGTATATTGTTAGATAAATAAGTAAAAATATTTTTGCAGCATATTACATCTCGCTAACAGTTCATTTAACAATTTTTGACTGACTGCTAATATTTTAGACATGTTAAAATTGATTTAAAAGATTACCTTATATCGAGTAAAACAGCAGCATATTACTAATACTTATTCAAGTTTCATTTGCACATGGCATAAAATAAAAAACATACCCAACTTTTAAGAATCTGAAATCAAATATATAACTTAGTTTTACAATCTCTATATAGTTAGTTTACTTACGTAAAAGTTTTCATGGGGATTATATCAAAACATTTACGAAAAACAATTGAACTTCTGCTAATTTATTTTAAATAATACCTTTATTTAATATCTAAGTGCTTCTTGGGAAATAACACCACAGTTTAAAGAAAATTGCTGTATATTCCAAACGTTTCGGGGTCTAGATCAGACCCCGTTGTCAATGGTTAAGAAACTACGGATTAAAAAGGCACAAGTTCAGTAAAAAGAGGTATCATTAAATCTTTATATGATCAAAAACCAACTGTTCTAATATCAATAAATTCAATGAAGAAAAAACGTTTATAAAAAATGTACTTTCTACCAATCATTACCCAAATAAATTTATTAATAATGAGTTAAACAAAATGGAATACCAAACAATCCCTAACAACCAACATCAAACTTCACCAAGCAACACTGACTCCCAAGATAATCACATTAATACAATAACTATACCATACATACAGGGTCCATCAGAAAGACTAAAAAGAGTGGGAAACAGATATAATATCAAAACATCATTTAAAACAAGAAATACCCTAAAATCAATTATATCAAAAACCAAACCAAATAACACAACTCAAAATACAAAAAATTGCATTTATAAAATCCCGTGTGAATGTAATAAATTCTATATTGGAGAAACCTCTAGAACTCAGAATGTTCGAATTAACGAACACAAAAATTTCATAAAAAACGACAATTTGAAAAATCCAAAATTTGTTAACATGCTTGGGACATTGATCATAAAATACAGTTTCAAAATTCTGTTATATTACACAAAGAAGAACACAACACCAAAAGAAAACTAAAAGAGTCTGCTTTAATTTTGTTAAATGAAAACGATTGTATCGCCACTACCTCCGTAGAATTCAGTCGTTGCTGGTTGCTGATGATTAAGGAAGAAATTGCTTATAGTCATGTCCTTGTGAACAACCCAATATCGGGATAGTTCATAAGGTTTTTCCTAGGTTTTCACGTATGATTTTAATGGGATCACTGAATCAACAAAGTTCTTTGGTCGCATTTTTGGCGAATGCACTATCTTATAACAAAGTCGCACCTAGGAGCGCCACATAAAATTCTGAAGATCTCCCTTTCAAATTTTTCCAATTTGAAAGGAACTTTATGATTATATGATCTTTAGAAATTTCTGTGGTACCCTGTATATTACAAATAAAATTCTCTTGGTTACGTCAAAAATCAAATAATACACATTGTCAAATTACATCTTAGAATTGTGCCTTTTTATTCCGTAGTTTTTTACCCATTGACAACGGGGTCTGATCTAGACCCCGAAACGTTTGGAATATACAGCAATTTTCTTTAAACTGTGGTGTTATTTCCCAAGAAGCACTTACACATTGAAAAATATGCCACAAGTATTATTCAGAAAACAATACCTTTATTTGTTGAAAATTTTTATAAGTACATTGAAATTGAAATTTTGAAAATAATATATTGATAATGTTCACCTAACGGCTAACACTGTTATGAAATGTCAAATTGAAATCCGCTACCATAAGGATGGGCGTGAACTGCCTGCGAACGTTATTGCCATGATGTCAGATCTAACTATATATCTTGCATTTTACTATTTGTATTTATATCTTGGACTTTGTAATATTAGTTAAATTGCATGAACCTATTAGCCTTTAAAATAAAAACAATATGAATAAAGTATAATGTTAAAATAATAAAATATTATCTGAAAAATAAATCATAAATCAGTTGCCACGCAATACACGTTTCCGATTTTAGTTCACAAACTCTATTTACAAATATTTGCGAGTACCCAATAACTTGTCAATATATATAATTTTTATGGGTGAGATCTCAATAATGTAGATTAACTTTCGGAACCAAACAAAATTTGTTAGTTTTTTGTTTAAATTAGTTTTTCTCATTCGATTTTCTCTCCAACCAATCTGGCGGCACTGTTTGGCGTTGTCAGTGTGGACGTATATTATTAATTTCCTATTTTATTTTATTTAGTAAATGAACCAATATTGCAATTAAGTTTTAGTATTTTGCACTGAAGATCGTCATTAGCTACTAAACAAAACAAAAATAAAGTAAATCGGTTGAGGGATAGAGGAGAAAATGGTACCTAACCGTTTTGACTTTGCATATTTCTGTATAGATTCCCGAAAACTACAATGAATATGAAAAGCAACTCGACCATCGTGTTCCTTGTAAAATTTCAAATCGACAACATGTAGTTAAGTTACACAAAATCAACGAATTGTGCAATTATTTAAGTTTTCAGTTCAGTTCAGTACTTTCGTAATACATAAGTGCGCGTAGACACCCCAACAAATCATAAAGAATTATCAATCAGAATTGCTTCTATTCAGAATACTAAGGGATCCCGTATAGTATTTTAATAACTTGTATGAGGTGGGATGGATTATGAAGTAATTATTATTTGAATATTTTACTAACGATAATTTACTTATATTCATTTGTTATTGAGAATTGGCGACAAAATTATAAATTTACGGTCTAAATGAAAATATCTTATTTCAATGTAGTATCAAATATTTGAAGCTTACTCACATGGAGAATTATTGCTATAGAGAAAAATTATCAATATTGGTTTTTGAATTTACATATGTATTAAATAGAACGATATTAAAGGAGTAGAACGAAATTCACTGAATCATTTCAGTAGTATCAATTGATAGTCAATAAGTATATTTCTTTTTTCTAATATTGGGTTTTAGTGGAACAAAAAAGGTAACATTCCAGTTGTCAGTGACAACAAAATGTTAAACTGAGCACGGTCAAATTTGTAACGTTTTTGATACTTCAACAAATCCATGGAGACCTCCACTGTACATAGATAAGCCGATTTTTTCTAAATACAAAAACCATTTCCGAAAATTTTACATAAACAGACAGTTCTGAAAATCATCAGATGATGCTAATTCGCATAATGGAGTGTCTGTGCAACAATTGCGTACATTCCCAAAATTAAATTAAATTGAAAACTTAAATAATTGCACGACAATTCGTTGATTTTGTATAACTTACTAAATGTTTTCGATGTGAAATTGTTCAAGGAACACGATGGTCGAGTTACTTTTTAGGGTTCCGTATATACTCGTACAATATACGGATACCCTTATAATATCACTCCGGATTTCCGCCTCTGTCACATCACAGCAATTTTCTCCTAAACTACTGGACGGAAGAAGTTGAAATTTGGTATCAATATATAGTTTGGTGACCCGATTAAGAGTACATATCGTAAAAGAAGAAATTTTTATTTTAGGGGTACTTCTGGTGGGAAAACAAAAAAAATCGAAAATTCCCCCCCCCCTGATCTCCGAAACTACTGAGCCTAAAATTCTGAAAAAAATAGGAAACATAGAACGTTGCCCAAACTTTACAGGAAAAATAAGGAGAAACCATTAAAATGGGGGCAAATATTAAAATTAAATAAAAATTTAAAAATAAAAAAAAATTCAAACGCATCATGTAATACATCAAATGAAAGGTCCCATTCTGAGGAACACAAATATATTTTTTTATATTAAAGAAAAATATATTTAAAAAGATATTAACGAAAATATACCAAAATTTACCCATCCCCCCCCCCTTATCTCAGAAACTATAAAACGTAAAGTTTTGAAAAAAATAAAGCTGTAGAGCTGTAGGGTCTGACCTTAAGTTTACTGGAAAAATAAGGAGAAATCTCTACTATTAATTTTGGGGGGCAAAGTGCAGAATTAAATGGAAAATATATAATTCAAATTGTTCCTAACGCATAATGTTGTATATCAAATGAAAGGGCTCATTATGACGAAAACAAATATATTTTTTTCATATTTTTAAAATGAATTAATTAAAAGATATTAACAAAAATATAAAAAAATTACTAATCCCACCCCCTCGAAATCATAAACTCGTAAGCTGTAAAATTCGAAAAAAATAGAGGTATAGCGCCTCGCCTGAACTTTACTGGAAAAATAAGGAGAACTCCCTAATATTCATTTTGGGGAGCACATTATAGAATTAAATGGAAAATAAAATATTATAATTGTTTCTAACGGATCAAGTAATATATCAAAACAAAGGGCTCATTATGAAAGATAAAAGATATTTAAAAAAATATTTAAAAAAATTACCCTTTCCCCCTTTATTCCCCAAACAATAAGACCTAAATTTTTTTACAAGAAGAAATTCCTAATATTAATATTGGGGGCCAAATTATAGAATTAAACGGAAAATAATAAAAAAAATTTAACGCATCATGCAATACATCAAATGAAAGGGCTCATTATGAGGAATACAAGTATATATTTTTCATATTTTTTTTAATTAATTGTTTACAAGATATTAACATAAAGATATAAAAAATTCTCATTTCTCCCTTTATTTCCGAACCAATACTACCTAATATTTTGAAAATAATTAGGGGTACTGGGACTCACTTGAAATTTATATGAAAAATTATTAGAAAAGCCCCTTTTTAGGGACAAATTATAATTGAATGGAAAATAAAAATTCAATTTTTAAACGCATCATGTTATATATCAGATAAATGCCCATTATGTGAATAACAAATATATCATATTTTTAAATCATTTGTTTAAAATATATTAACAAAAATATTTAACATCGACTTAATTCCCACTTTAGAAACTACACTACTTAAATTTTGAAAAATATATTTTTTTTGTATTTTTAAATAATTTGAATAATTTAATAATTTATAATTTAAAACCTGAGCTATTTTGCCCTTTATCTTCCAATCTACAGAGCCTCAAATTTCAGACAGTAGATTATAAAAGGCTTCCCTGAAAGTTTATTAGTAAAATAAAACTCTAAATTAGAAAATTAAATACATATGTATTCTTATAAAAATCAAGCGAATTCTGAAGCAGATAAAACAAAAAGTCTGTGTGTGGAAAATGAAAGTGGATATTTTTTATAAATTTAAAACGCTTTATTTAAAAGATATTAAGCTAAATATAAGAAAATACACTAATTTCCTGCTTGTCTGAAACTGGAATATTAGAATCTTGAAGGTGGTACGGAACCCTTAGTATGGGAGTCCAACTCGCACTTGACCAAATTATTTCATATTCATTGTAGTTTTCGGGAATAATGTAAAAAACCCTGATTTGTTTTTTTTTTGGGCATTTCCTGCCTTATTGCAAGCTTAAAGTAAAAAGTAATTACAGATTCGTAATCTGCGTCCCCGATAACATAAACGTTCTATGTTAATTATCTGCCACCTCATTTTGCAGATTCAGGCAAAATTTCAATGGACTATAAATTCTGTTTCTGTTTTTCATTGAATATTTTTTAATTATGAATATATTTTATCGTTTTATTAAAACAGGAAAAAAATTTAAATTTAAATAGAACCAGCATACTCCTACTATCTACAAAAATAAATTGCATTAGTCGGCTGAGTAAGGCTGACTGCACACGATGCTTGTCATAGTCGAGTACAAGTTTAGTCTTGCAGCGACGATCCCTATACGCCTATAAAATTGTAGACGGAGCGTACATTAAACGTACGGGTATAGACAAAAATCCAATTGAATTACGGTTGAAATGAAGTTCAGCAACGAAACAGGGCTATTAGTCAACTGGTATCTACATCGTCGAAATAAAAAAGAAGAAGATTCTGGGTGTATCCCTATATCCACAGAAATCGTAATAGGAGATTAGCCATTGCAGCGAAGGAGTTATGTTATAATAGAAATAAATCTGTTACATCCTGTCTCTAATAGTCCTGTATGGTATTATTGTACAAACACTGGTGATTTTCAATAAATTGCACAAATTTCGTGGCTCTATCAGCCACGTTTTCCAAAAAAAACTTCAACCTACAAATGCAGCTAACCGACTCACACTGCTATACGGCACGCGATTTGCAACTTGTCTGCTTTGACAAATCCCTACCGCTGACGCATCATGTACAGTTCGGTATAAAAACGCAAGTGAGCAGCACAAAAGCGTATACGTTCTGTATGTCGCATCTAATACGCGTCTATGATGACACGTTTCGAATGCAGAATGACTAAGAGTACAAAATATGAACAGCAAAACCTTTGAGGAAAAAAAAGACAGCGACGCTCTTGCTTACCTACACTTTAATTTCGCGCTCGGAAAGTTTTTTAGAGAATCTAGTGTAACCATCTAAGTCAGTGTACCTTCTACAGACCAACCTCGCAGGTGTCAAAGTCAAAACTTTAGCACTAGCAAACAAAACTTTAAAATTGTATACTTGCGATCATTCGTTAACTCCTTCAGTACGGAAACACACCAGATCAGTAGACGCATCTTACCTGTTAGTCGCTGTTATTATGACTTACAAATATAACTGCGAAGTACGAGCCTAATCAGAAACACCAAAGTCAAACTCTATAAAACTCGAGAGGAAGCTTCTTAGGAACGGGATCTAAAGGAGATGAGGCAAATTTGAGCATTTAGATGTCTGCAATAGCTTCGGTGGCCTAGATGTAATAAGTACAACAAAAAGAGCATAACAGTAAGCAAACTCCAACGTGCCCGAGCAAGTACTGAATTCCAAACCAACTGGAAACAGAAAACCAGAGAGGCCAAAACTAAGATAGGAAGACAGTGTTATAATGGACGCCAGAGACGCCAGAGTCGACGTCATAAAACAAGACATCTGGAAAGAGAAACAAGATCCAGCCAGGGTTCTTGCGTCACTAATGATTGCAATGATCTTTGATTTGCTAATGTTTTTCATCTGTCAACAGTTTGATCATGAATGTGTACTACTTTACCCATTATTTGTTTGACGTCTAAATACTTTCTACTTGGTTAAATAATATATTTTTTTAATTTTACTGAACTGCCGTAATTTTAATATAACTTATATATACCCATTAGTTTATCTCATTTCAGTAAACAATAAATATTATATTAATAAAAAGAAACTGATCCCGTGTGGTGGCCGGGTTAGAATAGCACCACGGTATCCACCGCCTGTCGTATGAGGCGACTAAAGGGGCAGCTGTCCGCTGACCTACTACCTAGTTTTCCTTCCTTCTCCATAACCCGCACGGGATGGTCTGGTTTAAATCATTTCATCTGGGAAGTGACAACCCCACGGGTCCGAGTTACCTGGATCACCAGGGTCAATTGGTGACACCACCCATGAAAATGGAGCTAAGGAGTAGATGCCTCGGAAAAGAGCCGCTGCCTGGGGATCGCCAGGGCGTGTCTGGAGCCGGGGCTGGACATGACAGCATGCGGGACGTCGGTGGCAGGGTGCTGAGGAGGCGGGCCCCTGCCGTCCAAAGAGCTACAGCCCAAAAACCAAAAGAACCACAACAACACTCACCAATACAGTCACAACAACAACGTGACCAACGGAGTCAAACGAGAACTAGAACTCCACCCGCAGAAAGTGTTGCGCAGGATCAACAGCCAGCGATCACTCAAGCGGGACTGAAAAGACAGCGCATGAAATGGACTGGCGCCATGAATGACTTTATAATGCGCACGTTTTATTGAATTACGAACCTTGGCCAGGACAAGACTGGATATCGCCAAATACTCCATCAAGAGTCCTGTCGTGAGTACCCAGAGCTTCAAGTTACTGAACAGAGAGTCGCAGATCAATATCGTGTGATCTTGAGAAGTGGCCTTATTTCGCCTGAACAACTGGATAGAATAAAGAGCGAAGTGGAGCGCGAACTATTTGGTCGAAATACAATCGATCTAGAGCCTGAAACACCTTTGGCACAAAGAGCGGACCAGACTCAAGAACCACAACAAGAACAGCCAACCAACGCTGACCTGCTTGAGAAGATCCAAGCAGAAATGGAAGGAGCTCTTAGAGAGTATAGTGGTACAGATCCACTGACCAGACCAGCTCTTCCCAAACTAAGATCTTCTAAGAAACTGGGTATCGTCTTGCAGGCTATGAACAAATTTATCTTGCCAAACTATGTTTTAGGTGCTAATACGTTACAGTCGCTACACACAATCATCTACTGTGCTGCAACTTCCATCTGCAGAACAATTGGGGTCGCAGTGAGACCAAAGCAAGACCCTCCCCAATTTAGACAAACACCTCGAATACCACCTTGGCAAAGAAGACTTGAAAGGAAAATCAATTCTACTCGGAAATGGACCCAACAGCAGAGTTTTATAGAAGGGTAAGACGATTGTTGAAAACCAAACTAAACAGTAAAAATCTGTTTCAGGCTATTAACACCTATGCGTGTTCAGTGCTCAGTTACTCTTTCGGTATAGTTAATTGGTGCAAGACTGACACTGAACAATTACAACGAAAAGTTTGAGTTTTACTAACAAAAGCTCAAAATCACCATCCAAAGAGCTCTGTCGAACGTACAACTTTGCCACGGTATGAAGGAGGAAGAGGATCTAAGTAAACTATTAGATCAACAAATTTCTATTTTGCGTAGTCATTTCCAGAAACTCGTAGAATTTTCTGATCTACATAGAGTCATGTGCCAGGTTGATGACTCGATACCACTGCGACTGACACAACAACATGTCCAATTACACCACCAGACCACAGATCAGAAACTGCTGAAATGGAAAGAGAAGCCCCTTCATGGAAGACATATAAATGACGTCAACCAAGATTATGTCGACAGTGCAGCGTCGAACTACTGGTTGATCTCTGGTCATATGTTTCCTGAAACGGAAGGCTTTATATTGGCAATCCAAGATCAAGTAATTCCAACTAAGAACTACCTAAAGTACATCGTTAAAGACCCTTCTATTAACAACGATAGATGCAGGTACGGTTGCCAAACATCTGAATCCATCCAGCATATCACAGGAGGTTGTCAAGCGTTCGCTGCAACTGAATACAAAGAACGACACGATGCTGTGGCAAAAATACTTCACCAGGAACTAGCACTGCAACATGAATTATCACAGTCGGTAAGATTACCATACTATAAATATAAACCAGAATCTGTTTTAGAAAATATCAACTACAAGCTGTACTGAGATCGCACGATACTGACCGATCGATCTGTTGCTCACAATAGACCAGATATAGTTTTGGTAGATAAAGTCTCTCGGAAAACAACTTTAATTGACATAGCAATCCTAACAACAATAATATAAATATCAAGCAGGCAGAGAAAATAACCAAATATAGAGATTTGGAATTTCAAATAAAGACTCAGTGGGACATGAACAACACACGAACTGTACCAATTGTTATGTCAACGACAGGACTAGTCCCAAAACATCTTTGAAACAATCTAAAATACCTCGGTCTGGACGAACATCTTTACAAACAAATGCAAAAAGCCGTGTTATTAGGGACAGTCCGGACGGTCAGGAAATTCATGGGAAACTGCCGCCACGACTCCAACCACGGGCCTGAAAACCTGGCAAGGGCTCCCACAGAGCTAAACCCTTTTGATATCTTCTGAAGATATTTTTCCAGGGCCATTCACCAGGCGTACCTTTGCAAATATTTAAAATAGACCTACAGCAGGAAGATGCCAAAAATAGTCATTTAATTGAAGTTAATGGAGACAAGAAAAAATATATGGAAAACCAGTGTGTGAAAATGTTAGAATCATTGAAAAAGAAACTATTCTAGCATAAAATGCAAGTGAAATTTGTTCCATAATGATAATAGAAGAGATAACTTAATTATAGCAGTTTATTCAGTGATGAAAAGAATTGTTAATTACCTTTTATCCAGAGAAAAGTGAACAAGTAACTAGAAACACCAACTTTTTAAAATAAATATGTAATATGAACACAAGATGTAAAAATAAATAATTTTTATTTACATCTAATTCATCAACATCTATTTGTTAATAAGTATAAAAATATTACAAATATACAAATTTTTCCCAATGTTTAACTGTTTCAAAAAGTTTTATAAGAAAATAACAATTATAAAATCACTCCGTTTTATAAAAAGTCAAAACTGGGGCACACGCTTATTAATTTATGTCACAATTATCACATTATAAACTCATCACTTGCAGAGATTACAAAAAACGGAGACAACCATTTACAAAGAGAAGTTCACATAACAGATTTTCTACGTTTTATTTACGATTTTTACTAATAATTTTACATCATTCTCACTTTTTCAGCCGCTTCACTTTTAATGTACGATTTGTGTATTTCAATCCGTTGACAATTAACTTCATAACATACCATGTGGTCACACTTGCGCCATTCTGGTCATTTCTTGAACTTCATATTTGAAACCGTCCGCTGGACACTTTTTCAGTTTTATTCCCATATAAGTTTGTCCTCCTTTCACTCTACACTCCATAACTAAACGATTGGTATTTACGTTCCCTGTTTTGACAGCTAACGGCATTATATCAAAAATGGAGAAATTGAAGTGTATTATGTGACTTTAGAAATATCCGAATGGTCCTGATGCATCATATTAAAAATGCAGAAACTACAGAAAAGACAATATCAATCTTGAACCCAATTAATCTTAACGTTATAAGCTATAATTCTGAGGTAAATTAATGTAGGTACTACTTTTTAATTCAACTGGTTATAAGTTTTTGAAAATGTTGTACTTTATACAGGTATTTCGGACTTTTTTCGTTGAAAAATGCCCCTATGAGGATATCTAAGGGCTCATTACGAGACTTATTGCTTGTACACAACTTTGACAATGACGCTGTTACTATCTCTTAAATAATTTCGTTAATATAAGCAAAAAACAATAAATTTTGTTTTTGTTAGTATAATTAAATTTACCGGGAAAAGCAACAATTACCTATAACCTATAAACTGTTACATGAGTGATGAAGTCAGTGGTTTCCTGTTACATTTTATTTTTCTGAATAATTCCTCTTGACCGGCTTAGAATGCCCAGGCTACATAATCTAGTCTCTTAGAATTATGACATACACTAATAACCCCTTGTCCTCCTGTGATTACTTTGAATTAACTAAACAACATGTATCATGTTAGTCATTAGGCCTAATTCATTTAATTGTTTCTATCCGTGATAATTAAACCTATTATAATGACAAAATTCGCTCAAAAGTGAAATATAATTCATATTTAAAAAAAAACCGACTTTAACTGGTTGAAAATAAAAACCGTTAGAAACCGTCTGCAATCAGTTACTATTTCTGATATATATTCTGTTTTTATCAAATGTAAGGTACAATTCTATTGATTATGTGTGCGTATTCTTATCTCTCTCTCTCCCCCCGTCTCTAATTTGTATTTTTTTGTATATTTTTCACATGTTTTTGAACTTTTTGATTGGTTTTATTATTTGGACCACTTCCTATAAGTGTAACTCTAATTCACCCTATATTACAACCACCTTGTATATATTTCTATGTTTTGGTCACCCAATATAAAGTATTTGTATATCATTTTCTGAACCTACCTGTACAACTATAATTCAACTCCACTCAATGCTGCAACCGCCCTGTATACATCCTCTCTTATTGTTTAAATCACTACCTAAAATTTTACTTCTCCCCATATGTCAAGTATAAGCAACTACTTATGTTCCACACTATATAACATTTTTTATCAACAGTGAATAACTCGAATTCAACTCTACCTTATATTACAGTCATCCTTTATATGCAATTGCTTCTAACATTTTTTTAACCCTTCGCCCTATAAATCAAATATTCTTACTCCATATGCTTATTTAACATTTTTTAATGTTTTTTTATCCACTCTGTATTATAGTTATAACTATAGTTTTACTTCACTCTTATTTCAACCACCTAGTATATACAACTACATATGTGCCACCTAATACAACATTTTGAACCACCCTGTATAAGTTATAACTTTAATTCTAATCCACATAAAGTTTCGACCATCGTATATATGCAACTGCTTATGTACCACCCAATATCATATTTACTTGTAAGATTTTTTGAACCCATATGTATTACAGTAACTTTATTTCGCCCTTATATTTCAGACAGAGATCGCTCACATTTCAATTTTTCTTTTCGATTATATATACATTTTTCTATAACGCAAGACATACTTACTATCTTTCAACCAATCACAATAATGAAGGCAAAAGTGCGTAGCAGTCAAAGCAAGACAAATTTTCTAATTTAAATGTCCAGATGTGCCAGAAAGTAATTACTAATTGCACAAGAATTTTAAACTATTTTCATTTTGACAATCTACAATAACATGTTATAATATGCTCCTCAGTAATAAGTTTTTTAGAAGAAAACTGTAGCCTTGGATATGGATAATAATAAATATACAAATTAATATCAATAATGAAACCCCTTTCCCATTAAAATTAATTGGATTTATTCAGCAGTAGCATTAGACCTCCGAAGACTTACACTTTTCATTCTTGGCCTACTTTCTTTACGATATCCAAAACATTTATCAACATTAATAGCCTACCACAAGAATAAGCGAAACAGTTTTGGAGATCGCAGACATGCAGAAATAATCACCGAGTACGCTACGCTGATGGTGTTCCTGCCTGTATTTAATTAATGCTGTTCTATAACAGCCATCCAAACTTCCTCGAAAGTGATTAAGTGGATTGAAATGGAACTTGCTGATTATAAATCCTTATAAATGGTGCTCATTAGAATGCATGTTTAAACAAGCGATAACATTATTATTTTCTCGTTTAGGTAATGACAGGTCAAGCCGTGATTAAAGGGCATCAATATAATGACCTTCAAACCTGGAACGACCCTTTCAATAAACATTCTTATAGCAACAATTAAAAAATGAGCAATTAGTTTTACAACTGTGGAATTAACAGATAAGGAAGTGCTTTTGTGAGCAAAAAACATTCTAATGAGTTTTTGATGAGATATAAATCACGAGACAATCACACCTCATATCGCGTAAGGACAATTTTAATTACTTACATATTTTACTACAAACTATACAAATCAAGTTGATAGCTTTGACTGAGATATTTTCAATTTTAACAAATTCGAATCTGAGTGTGCATTATTTCATGAGCTTTTACAGTTTTTTTGTAGATTACTTAGTATATTTTGAACATTGACAGATTCACTAGACAGCGTTAGTTCAGCGAAGAAATCGTGTCTCGTTAGTAACCTCCCAAGCCGCAGGTCCGACAGGGAGGCTGAATATGACAACATGCTAGATGTCACTGACAAAATTTTGAGTACAAAAAAAAGTAAAGTGAATTTCCTTTGATAATTTTCACTTTAGACACTTGGCTAATCTTAATTTGTTCCTTTTTTAGGGTTTCGTATATACAATATACGGATACCCTAATAATATCACTCCGGATTTCTGCCTCTGTCACATCACAGCAATTTTCTCCTAAACTACTGGACGGAAGAAGTTGAAATTTGGTATGAGTGTATAGTTTGGTGACCCGATTAGGAGCACATATCGTAGAAAAAGAAATTCTGATTTTAGGGTACTACTGGGGGGAAAAACTAAAAAAATCGACCGTTCCCCTTCCTGATCTCCGAAACTACTGAGCCTAAAATTTAAAAAAAGGAAATATAGAAAGTTGCCCGAACTTTACAGAAAAATAAGGGAAACCATTAAAATTAGTTTTGGGGTGCAAATTATAGAATTAAATGAAAATTTAAAAATTTTGTAATACATCAAATGAAAGGTCCCATTCTGAGGAACACAAATATATTTTTATTCATATTTAAAAAAATATATATTTAAAAAGATATTAACGAAAATATACCAAAATTTACCCTTTCCCCCTCCGAAACTATAAAACGTAAAGTTTTGAAAAAAAATTAGAGGTATAGGGTCTGACCTGAGGTTTACTGGAAAAATAAGGAAAAACCTCTACTATTAATTTTGGGGGTCAAATTACAGAATTAAATGGAAAATATAAAATTAAAATTGTTTCTAACCCATCATGTTATATTTCAATTGAAAGGACATTATGACTAAAACAATTTTTTTTTCATATTTTTAAAATAAATAAATTAAAAGATATTAACAAAAATTTAAATAAAAAATTACTCATTCCCCCTCTTATCTCCGAAGTCATAAGCTGTAAAATTTTCAGAAAAAAGAGGTATAGCGCCTTAACTGAACTTTACTATAAAAATAAGGAGAACTCCCTAATATTCATTTTGGGGGGCAAAATATAGAATTAAATAAAAAATAAAAAATTATAATTGCTTCTAACGGATCAAGTAATATATTAAATCAAAGGGCTCATTATGACGAATACAAATTAATTTTTTTATTGTTTTTAAAATAAATTAATTAAAAGATATTAAAAAAATACATTTAAAAAAATTACACATTCCCCCCTTCATTCCCCAAACTATAATTACATGAAAAATACGAAGAAATCCGTAATATTAATATTGGGGGCTAAATTATAGAACGGAGAATAAAAAAGTATTTTTTTAACGCATCATGAAAGGGCTCATTATGAGGAATACAAATATATATTTTTCTTTATTTTTTAATTAACTGTTTACAAGATATTAACATAAAGATATAAACAATTATCATTTCTCCCTTTATTTCCGAAACCATACTACCATAAATTTTGAAAATAATTAGGGGTACTGGGTCTCACTTCAAATTTATAAGAAAAATTATTAGAAAACCCCCCTAGTAGTTTTAGGGACAAATTATACAATTAAAAGGAAAATAAAAAGTCAATTTTCAAACCCATCATGTAATATATCAGATAAAAGGCCCATTATGTGAATAACAAATATATATTGTTAAATCATTTGTTTAAAATATGTTAACAAAAATATTAAACATGGACTAATTTCCACTTTAGAAACTACACTATTTATATTTTGAAAAATATATTTTATTTGTATTATTAAATAATTGGAATAACAGATTTAATAATTTACAATTTAAAACTTGACCTGTTTTGCATTTTATCTTCCAATCTACAGAGCCTCAAAATTCAGACAGTAGATTATAAAAGACTTCCCTGACAGCTTATTAGTAGACAGTCTGTGTGTGGAAAATAATAAATTTAAAATGCTTCCTTAAAAAGATATTAGGTTAAATATAAGAAAATGTACTCATTCCCTGCTTGTCTGAAAATTAGAATCCTGAAAGTGGTACGGAACCCTTAGTATGCCAGTCCAACTCGCACATATTTTTACTCATTTCCATTATATTAATTTCGTGTTACTTTTGTTTTAATACAACATTTACCCCCTTAGTTTCCAATATTTGTGTAAGTTGTTCATCTTGATTTATGATTATTTATGTTTCTTTCACAGCAGGCAATTTATTATTTCACAATCAAACCAGATCACCTGTTTATAGCATTGAATTAAGTTATGTGGTTTAGTCAATATGAATTCCATTTTCCATATTTCCGTCAATCTATTCCACAAGGGGTCACGGAGAAAACTTATAAATAAGTTACACCAGAAAGTTTCTACATTAGGCAATATTTTCGAACAATAACTACTTGTGCTCAGTTATTACCTAGAATACAATACCTTTGACGTCCTTTGACAACCAAAAAGAATCACAACCGCCTGTGTTCGAAATTTTAAACACCAATTATTTCCAAATATTTGGACTGAATTGGTCTTCTACATCAGCAGTTAATAGAGATTTTGAAGTGACACACCACTTAGAATTTCACGTAAATAATGTTATAAGTCATAACTGACTTAATATTTACAGCTTGTAGAAATAATTATATTTGATCCTTAAAAACCCCAAAAATATGTATTTTTGTTTTTGTTTGGTAAAAAGTGATCATAATGCTATCCATGGAAAAACTGTAAAGAATCAGAAAATCTTCAAAATAAATGGCTTACAATTTTTTTTTTAGTAAAGAAAAGCCACAAAAACCAATATAAAGTGAAAAAAAATTATAACACTCTTTTAACTGAAGCTGGATTTTTAATGTTCCTCTTAGTGATAAGATCGATATTGTCCATAAAGTATATCTTGCGAAACTGCAGTTTAAACACTTTATAGAAATATTTTGCAGAACATACCATATTAACCATTATTTTTATTTTTTCTGAAGTCTTTGGGAGTAGAAGAGATATGAGAGTTTTGGCTCACTTGGGTCCGTAGGCAAGTATATCAGTATTTGAGCCCCCGTAAGCCGCCGGCACTGGTTGTGTGGGTTGTTGGGTATGTTAGGTGTCTATTGAGTAGTTGTGTGAGTTTCATAAATTTGGTGGCAGTGTTAAGGGAGAAAAATGCGAAAACGTTAATTTTCTTTGAATAAAATTTAATAGTGTGTGAAATTTCCATCCGTCCGCCACTGGTAATGCGAAATAATTCAAATAGCTTAGTGGCTTGAGTCGCGTTTCGCGATTTTTACGAGTACAGACTTGTTTTTCCAAAGATCAAGGTGCTGGGTATGGGGTCAAGAAACTGCGATCATTTGAAGGTCAACTAGTCGGATTCCGGCCAGTCATTTGATTTTTGCAATTTCAGGTGGATTGTTGAAATTAGAGGGAACAAATAAACGCGAGATTATTAGAAGGAATATGTTTTATTAAAATTATACAAAATATCATACAATTTTTTTAAATCTAATCGAGCAACTACATTAAGAGGAATTATAATTTCATAATTATTGCTTTTATTTTTTTCAATAAATAAGTGGTTTTCCCCATCCTCTGCCCATATGGTGGCCCGTAAATTGTTGTCATAATCTTCGGAAACCAGTACGTTGTTGTCATCTCGGTACTCACTGATAAAATTTAGAAATTTTTCAAACCCAGCTGGCGTAAAAGTCACAGATGATGTTTCTTCTTTTGGAAATGGATTCGGTTGATTAGACTCATCTTGAAGAACAGCTTTATGATTATTTGAACGCAGGACTACTTTCTCAGCGGTAAATACTATTTGCAGAAAATTTGCAAATTTGTAGTGAGCTACTAAGTAGTTGGGTGTAATTCTCTTGGTAGTTTTTCGGTTGGTAAAATTAAAGCGATGGTTGTTGGACATAACGTCACTGTAAGACATCTTACTCACTTCAAGAGATACTGCGGGAAACGTGTTTGCGTTCAAATGTATGTTATTCACTACCGCGAATGCGGTTGACTCTCCCACCAGAGATAAATTAAATAAGAATAAAAAAAATTTGCCCAGAAATGTTAGCCGAGAAATGGGATCGAACCGGGGGGGTCTGTAATGGGGAATATACTTACCTTTGTAATTAACTCAGCGCTCTTTCTACTCGGCCATTTCTGGGTTAATACAAAACAGGGTGTAAAGGAATAAGTGTTGCATTATAAAATTGTTAACTGAAGAATAAAGACGTATACGTCATTTTCAATAATGATATTAGTGAAAGCTAGTATTACTACTGGTTTTGTGATATTGACTTTTATATCACAAAACATGCTATACACAAATATACCACAGGGAGTGGAAAATGTGGCGGTATGCTTTTCTAGGAATTGCTCAAATAGATCTGATTTTTCGCTAATGAGGCGGACATTGCTAAATGATGGGCTACTACCAGCATATTTTGCAAAATTTCCTAAAGATAGCACCCCATTACGCTACAAACTTAAAATTTTCTTTTACAATGGCACTGTGGAGGATTTTGATGGATTAACAGCAAATTATGATTGCCAGCAGGAAGCCGAAGCAACAGCAACGACTAGTAGACAACAGCTACCAAATTCGCTTCAGAGAGAACTCAATAACTTATTAATATTGTTATGTTTTGCTGTTATATCTTTGATATTATTGTTGGTAAAACTTATGTTGAAATGTACAAGATCTATACACTCGTTAATAAAATAATTTTGAGAAATAAAAATGCATGTTATGTTTCATTCATTTATTGAGGTAAAATGTTATTGATTAACCAATCATAAATATCATTACAATTTTTTATAGCACATTTGTATTCTGCGTATTCTTCATTAGAATCTTCATAATGATAGCCACAGACTATGGGATATTTACTTGTCTCACGGTCCTTCTTAGTCACATCTCTCAACTTTATGGCGTTGATGGTATGCTCCAAATTTATGAACTTTACATGATTGAGCCCAAGCTCATTTTTACACTTTTTAACTAATAAGTCATATTTTTGGTGACCTCTAACGTAGACATGAGAACATCTGGAGAGAAGAAAATTCAAAATCATATTCAACTGGCTTACATCCCAGATTCCACCATTGTAGCTGAGTCCATGAAGAAAATTCTCACAATATCTGACGGTTCGTCGATCTTCCTTGCACAGCAATTCAAATGGCCGAGGAGGCTTAAACAGGTAATGTATGACACCCGTTGCATGTGTCTTGATAGCCAATTCTTTGGGAACAAATTCCCCGTTAAGAATGAAGCCTTGAATGTCAACGATTGCGATTTCCATGGTGAACTGAAGTTGTAATGTGAAAATATGCTCTTTTATGATAGGTTACGAACAATTTCGCTGAGTGGGAGAAACTCCATCAAACAATCGTGGATGATTATACAGAAGGCACGTGTTCTGTCAGGAAAACCTGTTTGAGATTCAATATCCAGGCGTACATCCACAGTGGAGGATTTCATGCTGTCTTCACGTCGGGAACAATCGATTACGAAGAGAGTGTGATTCTTGAAGGTGAGATAGTCTAGGAGCGGGTGTCTTTTGTCAGCAAAACTGGGATAAAAGTCCGTGTAGCGTTTGTAGGCTTCTCCGTATTCGTTCCTGGGGAAATCCAATAGCCATCTCTCGTTCGGCCAAAATTCTCCATTAAGAGTTAGACGAATATTAGATATGTGGATATGATCAAATTCCGTGGGATCAGCCGCTATGTTGCTGTGCTTATTGGTCTGGAAGGCAACGATGACGTATCGAGGACTCTCTACAGCAGCACAAGTTTTCACAGCCCAAATTTCTCGTGTGGCGCCTGTCTTCAGAGCAGGCAACTCATGAAGCTCCCATTTACGAAAGGGGATAATAATGCCGGTATCCTGCTTAACGGCTTGCAGCAGTTCAAGTTTCATATCATCGTTGGGGAATATATGCTGGACTTTGAGTTCAATGCTGTCAATCGTCACGCTTGCTTTTGTAGATTTATCAGTAATAATAAGACAATCATCATCATTTCTTGCTCGCACTAAACGTATTGTTTGCTTTCCACAGGTTACTCGCTGGTAGTCGTTGAAGAGGGAAAACAAATGCTTGAGCGGGATGTACATTCGGAAAGATCTGTCTGCTGCATTCACAATTGGTTTACCGGGAAAATTCCAGCCAGCAATAGCTAATTCTCTTGAACTGGTAGGATCATAGCACAGATAACCTCGTATGGCACTGACGCGACCGGGATCGCGAACCGATTCCATTTCTTTACCACACTGTTCGTAAACCATATTATCGAAGAAAAATGCTCCTGCATTAGGGGATAGGGAAACTTCACCTGCACCTGCCGTTACATTAATTTGACCCTTAACGGCGATATACGAGTCCGCCATGGATAACCAGGAATCGGCTTAGTTCACAGTAATCTCCACTATGTCGTTGTTCCCAAATGACTTTACATAGGGATAGTAGGTTCTGACTTCCATTCTGCGAATGCTGTCATCGAAACTGGGCTTTCGGAAGATATCGAATGCTTGAGTTGACATGATAGCCTAGCGATTGTAGAAATAGTTTATTGGAGAACGTAAGTGATCTCTTCAAAGGTTTCGTTGATACTGACTTTGGCTGTGGTATGTTTGTACTTTTATGAGGATGCTCAAATATGAGTAAGCGTCCCATTATTGCTGCAATAGCTGTTTCAGTTCCAGTCTCACAATGATTTCCTCCCCTCGGAAATTGACGAGTTCAGATTCCTGATTAAGAATTCTCAAAGTTATGTTGTGTATTTCTCTTCGGTTGATAGGTAGGTAGATAAGATGTTGAGGTGTTTCGTCAATAGCGAAACCAGGATCAACTCCAATGGCAAACTCGTATATGGTATGTGACGGTCTGTCGTTGTAGAATGCTCCCGATGTGATGTTACTATCGAGATGGATTGTTCGCACTTTTATAATATTCACTGGTAAATCAGAGCTGTGCACTTGAAGAGGTGTGAGCAGTCTCTTGGAAAAACCCAGTATGGCACCGATGCTGTTTTCCTTTTGAAAGTCTATTGCGTATTTACTGCTGTATATTTCACACTTGAGTGTATTATTGTTGGGTTTCAATGAGAAAATCTCATCTACATCCTTCGAATGCTGCACACCCAAGACTTTTCTAATGTGCGCTTCAATATCACCAATTTCGTAGCTGCCTTCAGGTAATTCGATGGTGGTTGGTTTCTTTTTCGAATCGATTAAATGCACTTTGCTACCCTTCTCAATGTTCGGGATGCTGTTGTAGGAGTGGAAACTCAGCAAGGCTAGACCGTAATTGTAGTCAGGATGTAGTTGAATAGGTGGTTGAAAATCAATGGACAGTATTGAACTGCGTCCTTTCAGCGTTAATATCAAAGACATGACTGAAGATTTCCCTCAATGTTAGGTGTTATTATAGAGAAATTGCAGACACAAATGACCGCAATTAGATTGATTATAATTTTGGTAGGAGTCGTTGTTGTAGAGTATCGATACATTACTTCCTAAATACTCAGCCAATTCACGAGGCGGTTTTAAATTACCAAAACTATCGAAATATTGCGCAACGTTTCCATTTTTAATGTAAGCTACCCAGTGTGTGCCTTTGTTGCGACTAGAATCCAAGTTGATGATTGCCGACTCGGTTCTTGATGGTTGTTTGTTTTTAGGTAAGGCATCACGCATAAATACACCTTTAAAATTTGGTATTTTCAATTTTTTGGCGTATTCAGCAAGCTCACTGGTGTAAAGTGCTCTACTGGGTAGCTTTATCGGGAGTTTTTTTGCTGTTTCTTCAAATAGAGACCGAAGCCTCCTTTGCGAGACTTTTTCAGGTAGAGCCCGGACCCTTTCTTTCCAATCTCCTCCATAGCTTGATTGTGTCGTCTGTCCTCTTCGAGTTTCTTTTTAGCATTTTTTGCGTCTATTAGTGTTTTACCTAAAGTTGCAGCTCCTCCAGTAAGGGTTCCAAGAGCTGAGAGTCCTGCAAATAGCGGGAGTAATGGGAGAATTCCACCGACTTTTGACTCGAATGGTATAACACGAGGAACTCGAATTTTCTTACGACCACCAGCTTTCTTAATTGCCATCCTAGCCGCTCTCAAAGCCATCAGCGATGACTGTCGTAGACTTTGTCCTGCAGGAGAGTTAGCGATAGCTTTATTCGTAGGTAGCATGACATGCTTTCGAAATGGTAAAAGGGTTTTGCGTGTTGAAGATTTTCGCTTACGGGAAGATTTATTCACACCTCTACTCCTCTTTCGCTTTTGAGATTTCATGCCAAGACCGAGTTTCTGTTTGGTTTTCATAGTCGTTGTTATGAGCCAAGCAGCTGCTTTTTCACCGAGTGAAGCGTCCTTAGATTTGAATCTCTCCCAAGCCCTATTCTCCAACTCAAAATCTGCCTTATGACGGTCTGCTAGAGAAGTGCTTTTACTGTAAGCAATATCGTGATCCCGACAAGCTGCGTCGGTTTTGTTTATACCTCGCTGTCCTAGAGCTAAGCGTTTTTCGAGTTTCGTACCCGGTCCACAAAATTGATAGCCAGGAAGGTGAATTTCAAAGGGTAACTTGTTGATTAGAGTGTTCACTACACTTCCACTACCTTCAGCGGTTAACATAATACTGACTGACTGACGTTCAGAAAGTAAATTTTATATTTAAACGTCCACCCGAAACACATGTACATCAGTTTACTTTGAGATGCACATAAAGCAGCAAGATATTCAATTGCCTATAGAAAATCTAGATTTTGTGGCGGAAGGGGGTGACAATGATAGTGTGCCATCGAAAAATGGGAAACTATGGCCAAATTCCGTCCGGGCGGCGTTCTGCGGCCCCAGCAGCTGCGGGAAAACCAATGCGCTGCTCTCGCTTTTGTTCAACGAAAACGGATTGCGATTTAAAAATGTCTACGTGTACTCGAAATCTTTGTACCAACCAAAATACCAACTACTACAAGAGGTTCTCAAGAGCGTTAAAGGTGTGTCATATTTCCCTTTCAGCGAAAACGAAAATGTAATTGATCCATCAGACGCCTGTGAGTATTCAGTGTTTATTTTTGATGATGTTGCTGGTGATAAACAGAAAAAGATTCAGAATTTCTTTTCCATGGGACGACACCGACACATCGATTCAATTTATTTGTTACAGACGTATAGTAAGATGCCCAAGCAACTAATACGAGACAATTGTAATGTGATTGTGCTATTCAAACAAGATGAAATCAATTTAAAGCATGCCTATGATGAACACGTATCTCCGGATATGTCATTCGAACAGTTTAAAGACTTGTGTTCAAAGTGTTGGCAGGATCGCTACGGGTTCGTGGTTATTGTTACAGAATTCAATTTAAACGAAGGGCGATATCGACAAGGTTTCGATAAATATATAAGACTACAAAGCGAAAAATAATCATTCAGTCAACAAAAATGTCTTCAGTGAGCAGCAACAGCATTGCAGAAGCTTTTCGCAAGAAAAAAATCAAACAACTAGCACGGTCCATTCGCAAAAAGTACCTCAGTCTCAAACTGGGTAAATCGGCAAACGATGAGACCCTCAATAAGCTCTTTGAACCGGTAGTCGGACCTTTGAAACAAATAGTTTCGACTACATCCAAAGTTCTCACCAAGATACCACCAGCGTCAACACATTCACCTCCGGTGTTGCCATCTATAAAACATGAAACAATTGTGAAAAAAGAAAAACTAGAACCGTTAACACCAAAATCCAGTCTATTCCTCGAAGAAGAACCAGTCGCAGAGACTAGTTTTTATACCGATGCTGAAGCCGAGGAAACGGAACAAGAGGAAGATGATCCGACTAATTACTCTGACAAAACCTTTGAGTCCTATATGGAGCAGTATCCAGCAATGGTGCAAAAGTATATAACCGAATATTTCCACAAGAGTGATAAAATTGACAACATTTATGGACCCTCATACAATTTGAAAACCTCCAAGTGGTATCTCGGTAACAAAGAAATCAACTTCGATACGAGGACAGGACGTCTTACTGTTGGAGACGCTGTGTTTCGAGGATCACCTGGTCTTTACCAACTGATATTCTACAAGGACCCCGCATACACTCCAGATGACAAAATCGTGTACCAAAAAGTTCTGGAGCGGGCATTAGTACACCGGAATGTAAAAGGACATCTGAAACCCTCAGGAATATCCAAATACAAGGATGTCATTAAACCTATGTTTATAAAACCAATTAAACCAAGCAGCAGCAGCGAAGGAAGAGGTATGAAGTTGAAATATAATACAAAGCCTATGGAATACGTCTACTGGGACGATCCCAATGAATTGGTAGATCGTTTAAGGTTACTTGTTGCATCGAAAGAGGCCGGCAACACATCCCACGACAACGAAATTGTAGCGATAATAAATGAGCTCAAAGAAGCCAATATTATACGCGACAAATAACCAAAGTAGTCATTAGTAAAATGTCTCTCGATAAATTTGGTCGAAGTGCTGTTCAACAACAGCAACCGAGTGATTATGAGCGCGCAAAAATACCATTTTCCTTCACAGCCGATGGAAATATCGATGTAGAGAAAGTGATAATTTCAAATGTTGCAGATCCTAAAGCGGATATGGATGCCGCCAATAAACTCTATGTTGATGACAGAGTACGCGACAAGTTGTCTCAGATTAAAAAGGACTTTCAAGTGGCATTCAATGATTTCAGCGATAAGGTTTACAGCAGTATGCGAAAACTTGAGAAAAATCAACATACTATTGATAGCAGCTTAAGGGTTAATCAACAGACCTTTCTGGAATTTCAGTCGAATACCAACGTCCAGCTTAACCAGCTTACGAAATTGCCACAGCAAATTGAAGAGAATCTAAAACAGACTATAAGTGATGAAATTTCGCAATTGAAAAACGATATTGATGAAGTGAAGGCCATCAAAGAGAAAATGCTAAAAGTTGTACCCGAACTATATGTGGATATGCAAAAATTACACGATGAAATGAGTGATAAAGTTAATAAGATGAACTTAGAGATGAAAAAATTATCAGATGGCATCAAGAGCGAACTGCGATCTCACAAAAACGAAGTCTCTTCGCAAATCAACAATCAACTAAAGATGATTAATCCAAAAATTGTAGCCATTCAACAGCAACAGCAGCAACAGCAATCTGCTCTAAAGACTAAATAAAAAGGCATCAGCCATGTTAAATTATAGTAGTCATCATGAATTATTCCAAGGAAAAAGTTCAAGTTGTAAAGGAGCTGCATCGACCTGTGAGAAAAAAATTTCCACGACGTCACACCGTCATTAAGGGTTTCGATGATTTATGGCAGTCTGATTTAGGACAATTAGATCTTTATGCGGGAACTAATAGAAATTTTAAGTATATCTTAGTGGTAATTGATTGTTTTTCCAAGTACGTGTGGACGAGGCCGCTGAAATCAAAATCAGGAGAGGAGGTGACAAAGGCTTTCGAGAGTATTCTCACTGCTAATGGTGGGCACCGCCCGAAAAACTTGCAAACAGACCACGGAAAGGAATACTACAATAGTCACTTTACGAAACTAATGCAAAAATATTCGATTAACCACTATAGTACATTTAGTGGGATGAAAGCAGCCATATGTGAGCGCGTGATAAGGACGCTAAAGGAGAAATTATTCAAGTATTTCAGTTTAAATGGCAGTTACAAGTGGATTGACATTTTACCTGATATCGTTCAGTCTTACAACAATCAAAAACATCAGACGACGAAAATGCGCCCTAGCGACGTAACTGCTGCTAATGCTAAGGCCATTAAAGTATTCAATAAATTGAAAATCACCGGACCTAGGAAACTCAAGGTGGGTGATGTGGTGCGAATAAGTAAAGTGAAACACGTCTTTGAAAAAGGACATACCAGGAATTGGACTACAGAGCTATTCAAGGTACGTCAATATCAGCTAACGAATCCCATTACCTACCTGTTGGAAGACATGAGTGGCAGACCAATTCAAGGGGGATTTTATGAGGAAGAATTGCAAAAAACCGCAAACCCTGACGTTTATCTCGTGGAAAAAGTGTTGCAGAAAAAAGGCAATAAAGTCAAAGTTCGATGGTTGGGTTTTGATAAAAGTCACGACAGCTGGATTGATTCCAGCAACAGGCTATAACTTGTAAAACAGGAGTAGGAGGGAAGATGACGACGGAGACGTTATAAAACCTTTTGAGTTTCCCATTACCTTCAGTAAGAGCAGTTCAATTTGGTGAGCAGCAGTATGAATGATACTAGTTTTGAAGAAATTGACTACAACGCCGACCTAGATAGAATCTTAAACATGTACGAAGAAGCAGTTAAAACAGAAGCGTTTTACCTGTTACACACCAAATTTCCTCTCATCAATTCTGAGTTGGAAATCCAATGTGCATTAAGTCCAGCTCGAACGTTTGCACCAGTAGTTATTCTGCAAAAAAATAATGTGAAAATTGTCTTGAACAGCTTCGAATGGGCGGATGTTTTGTGCGTTCTGAAGTTGATGAATCAGAATTATTTAGAAAACCCAAATATTAGCAGTCACGAGGTTGCAGCACCAATTTCCTGTGGAGAATTTCTACATATAACCCAAACAAGATCTGAGGATGACGAGAAACTAATCTTGTTGATGCAAAATATTATTGCGTTATATTTCTCTCATAGTGATGTAGTGGAACTTTTTAGAATTGAACATATAATTTCTAGTCGAGTAGAAGCATATTTAGAAATGAACTTTTGTAAATATTATTTCAAAGTTTTAAATGAAGTTTGTTCATGGAAACATTTAATTTGTTCGCAACCAGTTGAACGACTACTATCATCTTTTTGTTTTGATAATACATCTCAACTGAGTATTGCTTTAAGAGAGTATCTTTATTATTACAGAGAAAAAATTGTAGCCGACATTGTAGCGAGAAAACCTCAATAAAATGTATAAAATCATCCCGTTTTTTTAATTTTCCCTCAGTTGATATATCACAATCATGGAGTGTAGAGATTGGTATCAAGTATACGAACACAGATTACGTACCTTTGAAAACTGGCCATCAGAATTCCCAGCTTCCAGACTAGCAAGGGCTGGCTTTATTTATTTCGGTCAAAATGATGTAGTAAGATGTGCATTTTGTGGGACTGAAGGATTCAACTGGCAAATGACAGACGATCCTGTAGCTGACCATTTAGATTGGAATCCAAATTGTTCCTTCTTCGATACAGATAGCGTATACTTAATAAATAGAAAAAAACCTGTTGTTCATAAAGATAAAATAAGTGTTGCCAGCAGATTTTCTACGTTTGGCAATTGGCCTATAGCTCTAAAGCAGAGACCTAATGATTTAGCAAAACTTGGATTCTTTTATAGTGGTTCAGGAGATAGAATCATATGTTATTGTTGTGGCATACAGATTTCAAACTTGCTGCCAAACGATGACGTTACTGAACGGCACTTGATGATATCCAACAACTGCTTAATGATTCAAAAAACAATAGAAGATTCAAAAGCCACTAGCTTATCTTGCAAAATTTGTTTAACTAATGAAATATCTGTTGTACTTCTTCCATGTAGACATTTAGCCTGCTGCTCAAGTTGTTTTATAGATATTGATAAATGTTGTATCTGCAGATGTGAGACAGTTGGGTATTTAAAGGTCTTTATTTCTTAAAATAAAAAACTGTTTTCAGAATATTTTTTTTATTTAATTTATCATTAAATACCGTATACAATATACCACCACCACCACAACCAGCACCGAATCTTACATGAACTTACTACTCTATATATATATTTTTTAATAAAAATACAATACCTAATTAGTAAAACTATATAATTATACACTAAAGTAAACAACAACAACACCAAATAAAATTAATTATACAATACAACAATACATACACAACAACAACAAAAAATCAATAATATTTTGTTTTTTTTGCTGCAGAAAAGTACCTTTCCATATCATGCAAAAGGTACTCATCTGCATTACATATCTTAAACAGCGGCATCCAACAAGAACTACACCAATGTTTTTTGTATTGATACACAATGTATAGATCTCTACTACAGTATTTAAATGTATCAAAGTGCGGCCTAAACTTATAAAATCTTACTCTCTTTTGGAAAACACTTTTCAGTGTCTCCCCACATGAGTTGCATAACCGAAAGTCACCAAATTCAATAGCAAAAATTGTAAAATATTGGAATGATGCCTGATATCTATCATATGAACAGAATTTTTCAAGATCGTAGGCGAAATTCAAGAAAATAAGCCTCTGATGTAGTGACAAATTTGTTTCATATTCAAACCCATCTAAAATGGCATCAGTGTCTAGATGGGTATTTGAAGAAAGCTGAACAAGTTGTCCATATTTGTGTTTCGGAAAACTGTGCATCACATCATCGATTACTGACCAGGGGAGAGGTGCCCAGACAACGAAATTGGCTAAGTTTGAAATACTGTGACAGATGGTCTTGATGCAATGCTCTTTAAGAGTGTTTGGGGTCGCCGTTGTGTAGAATAAAAAATTTGCTACTGAGAATGCTGACTTTTCTTCTTTTTAAATTGAGATCTCGAATTCGTGTTGTTGTCGTTGTTGCCGTTGTTTTTGTTGTTGTTGTTGTTGTGTGTCTGTAAAAGAAAAAAATATACAAGAACTAATCTAATTTGTAATGTTACTGCTTTTCACATCATCATCAGCATCAACTACTATTTAGTTTCAGTCGGAGGGGTTGAAAGTTTCTGACACAATATCAGGCATATCTAACAGCTCTTGATACCAATATCTTGGAACTTCTGGTTCATGCTTATGTATCGTGAACAAAGGCATCCAACATGAACCACACCAGTTTCCTCGATATCCGTATAAAATGAACAGTTGATATGACCGATATCTGTATGTTCTCACGTAGTCTCGATACGTATGAAATTGTTTCCTTGTTTCGAAACAAATTTTAAGTTTCTCGCAACATTCGTTGCACAAGGGCAAATTATCAAATTTCACACGGTCTCGAGACTCAGCGACAATTCTATTGATTTTAAAAGTTGCAGAATACTTTTTATATCTGGCGTGAGATTCTAACCCCCCATAAAATAGCAGACTGATTCTCTTGTCGAGTGACAATTTTTGGTCTGCTTCATCATCAAAGCCATCTACGAGAGTCTTGTGATCTACCTGCATGTTTGAATATATTTCATCAAACTGTCGGTATTTGATGATAGGAAATTGTTCCACCAAATCATCAAATACGGACCAAGGAAGCGGTGTCGTGGTGATGAAATCCGCAAGATTTGAAACACTGCGACAGATCGCTTCAATTGCAAGTTGTTTCAATGTGATTGATGATCCAGATGGAATGTTGTAGATGACTTGTAGTAGTGTTGCTGATGATGATAATGATGTGAAAGACATTTTTTTTGTGGTTTCTGTTGTGGTATCTGCAAAAGAGAAAGAAAGAGAATTCAAATTAGAATTGCCTGATCTTGTAATGGCCCCAGGGCAAAGTATCATAACTGTGGGGAATAAGAAAGCGTTTGTCGTCAAAGGGATTAAGCGCAATTTTCGTTTGCTCAATGCTATATACATCGTGATGTTTCGATTGTATAGTGCATTGAGTTTGATGTAGTACGAAGGATTTATTTGAATGGTCTGTAAATTGCTGCAGACATTCCAAGTAATCTTCGTACTTTATTTTGCGCTTCACCACACTCTTCTTTACCCCCTTGGCTTTCTTAATGTTGCTACCTCCTTGAATCTTAAATGTGTATTGCTTCGAACGCAATCCAATAAAAAATAACATAATTTTACCTTTCACCTCATCCTTCATTAGACCCGGTATTTTACTATTAACTAAGGGAATATTCCAGCGATTATCTGAAGGATAATCGCTCGTGTCAAAACGTTGAATATCCGCCTTTATTACCTCTTCATAGAGGTCCTCACACTGTATCTCATAGACCAGGCTATCAGTGTCCGAATACAAAAGTTTGCACCGCTCCATCGGAAACTTTTTGAGCATGTAATCATAGTGAAACTCATAAATGCAAAGTTTGGAAATATCAAGAATGCACATCCCAATGTATAGAGGTTTATCGAATAGAATACTGTGCTTTTTTAATTCAACAGCCATCAGATCTTCATCGAAAATAGTTCTACTTTGAAAATTAGGGCTGGCAATTAAGTTTTTCGCTCCCATCCTACCGTTCCATTTTCTAACCAACTTCACAATTCGATGTTTTCTCACGTTTTGCATTGTTTTCCCAAACACTGCGTTTACCATCAATTTGTAGAGGTTTTTCTCAAATTCATGTTTCGCCTGACTTCGCAGTTGAGTGTTGAAGTCGATGTAGGGTTTCAGCCAGGCGGACTGATCAAACTGCAATACTCGGTGAATTTTTTTCAAGACTAAACTATGCGCCAAAGCTTGCTTTAGATTCCTGTAATGAATTATGTATTTTTCTTTATCATCGAGGGTGGTTAATAACTTTTTATTTTTAGAATTTGGGGGTGTTTTGTGTTCGGCACAGAACGGTAGGTCCCTGTGAAGATCGTGTAAGCTCTCAGGGTACTCCAAGTCTACTTCTAAAATGTATCCCTTTGGCGAATCATCGGGGATGGATGTTATGTCGATGTTCGGGTCAACCCAATTGAACCCACCATAAGGTAGGGGTTGAATCATCCCCCATCCGTACATGTTATTAACATCACAGTAAAAAAGATATTTTGAGGGTTTAGAGGAATCATAACCCTCTACATACTTATTGTTTGCTTCGCCGTACCTGTTGCAGCACATCGAGATACCTCCTCGTATTCCGCGTTCCATAAATAGCAACATGTCAACATCTTGAATCGTTTCGAGTCTACATTGCGTGTATTTCAACATCAAATCCCATGTGAATCCAGGGATTGTATAATAGCTTGCTGCGTCTAAGCCGTATGTCTTGTGGCAGGTGTTTCTAAATGTCTCAAATACGCAAGCTAATAACAAGATATCAGTTTTCATATACAGATCGCTGTACTCACCGAGTGTTTTCAATCCAAATTTCTCCCAAATTACCTGTGCATGTATATAATCCTCATCTTGTATGTGTTCATCGTTCAAGCGATTAAAAAATTTCTTTTTCGCAGGTAATTCGGTTTCTTGCAATCTCTCAATTTTGTCAAGATAATCATAGAAAAATACACCTTTTCTATAGAGCAATCGTAGGCTCTCATTTGGTACATGTCTAAACTGATTATTTAGAATCTCAAAGTCGGTATCTTTTAACGTGGACACCAAAGTGTCTAACGAACACCCCATAAACCTAAAGGAATCTATGTAGCGAAATTTAATTTTGGTATCGTTATCGTGGACGGTGAAACTAATATATTTTTCCTTATTAACCGGCAGCAAAGTTATGTGATTTCGTTTAGCAAAGTCGCGAATAATAAAATGTGAGTCGTACCCACTCAAATTGTGAAAAACAATGGGTACAACAAAGGATTTCCGATATAAAAGGTTGCACTTATTGTGTGAAAAGCCTCTAAATTTCCCAGACAGGTGGTCATGGTCGCGAACTACCCTATCCTGAGGGCTAAAAGGTTTTTCACAAATATGGCACACCCCCGTAGCATCCTTCAAGTCTACCACGGTGTTAATAGGCTCTA
The DNA here is from genome assembly GCA_034190945.1 of Octodonta nipae. Taxonomy (NCBI): domain Eukaryota; kingdom Metazoa; phylum Arthropoda; class Insecta; order Coleoptera; family Chrysomelidae; genus Octodonta; species Octodonta nipae. The sequence continues at coordinate 90,589,752 of CM067220.1, read as the reverse complement.
CGTTAATCAGTTTAGACTGCACAAATTTTGCCACATTAGCCATATCTTCAGCGAACCAAGACATACAATCAACCCCTCTATAACTTTTGTAGAATGAATAATCATTATTATAACTACATTGAAAATAGTACCCAGCACTGTAAGCGGTATGTTTTTGATATGGCAAACTATTAGTTGATGGTTTCTTGCCACCAGTAACCGGTTCCAAAAGAGATTCAAAATCAGCGTAAACGATGAACGGAACTTTTTCTTTATACATGTGGTTTTTAAATTGAACGTGAGAAAACTTTGGAAATTCAATTTTACATTCATTCAACTTTTCACAGTATTCAGAATGCTCCTTTAACTTTCCCTCTGAATAAAAATAATTTAGACATCTATCGCAAATATATTTTTTTCCTAAATGCTTGGAAACTTGACTCGATATAAGGCGTGACAGATTTTTTATAAAACAATAATGATATTGGATTTCATAAGCATCATTATCACTCTCATCATCATCAACACCCTCTACATCCATATCACTTTTTTTCGGAAAATACTTGTCTTGAACAAGTAACAAATTGACATGTTGCTCTCGCTTTTCTTTACACAAACGTACTGGAACGACGGTGAACTTGGAACGTGCATCCATTTCCAAACCGAAGACATTTACAGAGATTGACTGATTATGCTTCTCAAAAACTGAAATTTCATTAATTTTGACTGGAGCACTTAAACCGGTTAAATTCAAAACTGTGCTGTAATGTGGATATGAAGAAGGCCTATCAGAATTTCTGGCGGCAGGAAATAAAGCGGAAACAATACTCCAGAAAAAGCAGTCCTGACCGCGATTCTTAACATTGATGCAAGCTTTAGTGGACTTAATTTTTTCTGGTAGCTCAATGTAGGATGAGGCGCCCTTACTAAGCTCGAACTTATTTATATTAACTTCCAAGGAAATAACTTCATTTATCGACCAACCCGATCCGATGGTTGCAAATTCAGAAAGCGCATTTAAAATGCGATCTTTTACGTACAAGTCAAACCAATATTGCAAATCGGTCCCTAAATCAATGACTTCATTTTTTGTTGTAAAATACTTTTTGTCTGAAATTTTTTTATCTCCTGATAGTTTAACAAATTCTCCACACAAACTACAATTTACCTTTAACATAGGATTTTTTTTCAAAATATTTTTTATGCGAACCTGAAAAACTTTGCTAGCATCCCCCAAAAACTCTAAAACATCTTTATGACTTTTATTGATTATGACGCCCGTTCTAACGCGACTTTTGAAAGCGGAAGCTACCTCTTCCCATTTAACGCGATGATTTCTGTTCCTGTTACGTGCTGAAATACCCATTCCCAATTTATCAAAATTTTCTAATATAATTTTGAATCTTTTCAGATGTCCAATATTGGTTTGCAATTTCCGTAACGTTCCCACCGATAAATCCGCTTTCCGAATAGCCTTGTTGCACAGAAGAATGTGTTTTTTGGTATGTTGTAACCAAGTTTCCACATCCCTTTGCGACAATGGTCTTGACTTTTTACTCAAAATACTTTCTACTTCCCTCAGTTTTACGATAATTTCATCGCTAAGACAAGCAATTTGATCTGAATTCATTTTTCGTTCTCTCTCTTTACAAGATTACCAACACCAGAAAGTTACAAAACACTTACAATTATTCTGTTGTTGTTGTTGTTGTTACGGTTTCCCACCTCGCTTAATCTGTTGTTGCTGTTGTTGTTGTTGTTGATGTTGTTGCTGTGGTTTCCCACGTTCCGTCCTTGATCAGGAAAAGTGTTCCCACGTTTTGGAGTCCGATAAATGTTAAGATGTAGCTTCCCCCCGCAAATTTATTTAAGTGGTTCTTAAATACTGCAGTTACTCGCTTGGGTAGAAACACTACCACTTCCTCTAGCTCCAAACGCACCGTTTCACCGTATCTTGATTTTACTAGTTTAGCGTCCAGAATCTGGTACTTGTGGAACAACTGCAGATCCTGAACTTTTTTTGTTGGTTTGTGCACCCACTCTGCGGAGGAAACTTCGTTAATTTCTCGTAAAAAACTCATCTGAAATAATAATAAAAATATCCTTCTATAATAACTTTATGAAAAATAATAGTAAACTCACTTTTGTTAGTTTTTCTTTGTAGCTTCTGCTGATTTCTGCTAATGGGCGTGGCGTTCTGGTCTGCTCTGTGCGTGCTCTGTGCAATGTAATTCTAGTCAGAAATATCTGCTGACTTCTGCTATTGAGCGTGCGATGTAAATCTGGTCAGAAATATCTGCTGGCTTCTGCTATTGAGCGTGGCGTTCTGGTCAGAAATATATCGATTAGTAAAATACCCTGATTAATTTTCTAAAATAAATATTTAACTAAGAAACTTTCCTCCTACAGAAACTATTCAATCCAAGACAATTTTTTTATAACATAATATCTTTTGACTAACATTCATACAGATAAAGCGAGCAAGACCAAAAATCTTTATCTTACACAGAAAACATTTACCCCAAAAATGTTATAATATAATATATTGATTAGTAGTGTACCTGAATAATTTTCTACTATAACTATTTAACTAAGAAAATTTTCTCGCTACAGAAACTATATATTCCAAGACCACAACATTTTTTAGAAAATATTGTCTTCTGGTTAGACATTTTCTCTCAATGCAACAACATCAAGAGAAAAAACATTTAAACAGAAATATTCAGATAAAGCTAACAAGAAAACAAGCCTTTTTCTCACACAGAGAATCTTCAGCTCAAAAATGTTGTAAAATAATGTATTCTAAACAGACATTTTCTCTCAATGAAGTCGCATCAAGAGAAAAACATTTATAAAGAAATACTCAGAACATATTTACCGTTCACGACCCAAAAATCAACTCAAAAATACACACAAAATAATGTCTAGAAATTTCTTTCAAGACAGCAAAACATATTTAAAAAATTAAAAAATTATAATAAAAATAATAGAAAAAAGATAACTTACCAGAAATAGTTTTCACTGCACAAACACTTACTCTCACTATTCAAGACTGTTTGCAATTGATTTCAACGCAATCAGAACGCTGTATTTAAACCGTTTCGCGGGGTACGAATATACGCAAAACAAGTCCTCTCTCACTCTCTCGCCGACCGTGATGACCACATTCCAGCAAGATCCGCTTCTTGGGAGTAGTTCTCGAGAATTTACAGGGTGATATTACTTAGTAATTTGTATTTCAAGAAAATACTCGTCTCAAACAAATGCTGTGAAAATAATACACATAGTAATTTGACATTAATTTTTATTTTCTATAGCTAAAATCCTAGTCAACAATTCTTTCAGTTGTTCGTAAAGCGTCAGATTTGGACAAGGGATATTAAACAAACTTAATGTTAACTTATTAGTGTCTACAAGAATATTTGCGAATTCATTATATTCGAAATACCTATTATTTTCAAAAAAATAAATTCTTCCGTTAGTATACCGAAAAGCACTTCTAATATTTTCAGGTATACCGCTAAAGTCTCTGCTTATATAACCGTAATTTTTCCCTTCATAGGAACACTCGTTGATCTCGGCGTACATATTATTTGAGAAGAAAAAAATAGTTTGTCCTGTATAACTGGTAACCGAAGCAATGATTTCATCTGCCGGTATTGAGAGCTTGAAATCGCTAATGCTTAAAGTTTTCAGTAGTTTAAAGTTCTCATCTGAGATGTAAAATAATCTTTTCTTATCTCCAATCATAACTATTTCACCAGACGGTCTCTGATATATTGAAGTTATTTCAGCGACATCCGATGGTAGAAAATGTAGGACTTTCCGTAGATTAACGTTTTTTGATGTTATGTTTCTACTCTCCATATCCATGATCCATAGCCTGTCTTTATATATAATATACAGATTGCTTCTTAATACTAAAAACTGTAATCCTGAAACATCTACTTGACATAAGTCTATTGGTTTCTCTTGTGTACCTTTTACAGTGGTATTAGTGGTAGTTGTGGAAATAATAATTTTTTGTGTACTTGAAGGAATCTCATGAATATATTTCTGTGTTGTCTTTGGGGTGCTTTTTACCGTCACACTTTCGGGGATTTTTTCGTCGTCTTTGGAATGCTTTTTACGGTCGTACTTTCAGAATTTTTTTTCGCTCCATATAAAAATTGAATTGCTCGGATATCATCTTCATCGAGTTGTAAACGACCATAATATGGATACATTATTGAGCTCCAAAAAGGGGAATGCTCCATTCCAACGCTGTGACCTATTTCGTGAATCAAAACAGAAAGCAAACTTGTCTGGTTTGCTGGAATATCTTCTATTTTATCCAACCCTAAATACCACATCTCACTTCGGTCTAAATGAATCTCACGACATGTATCATTATTTGGGAGATATGCATGCCCCAAAGCACCAGAAGGTCCGTCAAATAGATAATAACAATTTCCCGCATCTTGACACCTTCTGTTGTTTGAGTGTCGGAACTGTCCGTCGGCATAGGAAATAACTATGTCCGGTGCAGTAGGTGAATAAGTGAATTGTAAGTTTGACACATTTTGCCATACTTCAAAACTTTTTCTGCCACTAATTTCCTTTCCGAATCAGCAAACACAAAGTACCACTTTAATTTAGTCTTTTGCCATTTTTGGGAGGTTGTACGAAAACTCAAAGGGAAATCAGGTAAACCGCAACGTGGTTTATTCATTAAATTTAAAGTTTCTTCATTTGCAGTACCGTCGACTTTCAAATTATATAGTTCTTGAAAATTAATCAATCCCTCTTTTACGTCTGCTATAGATGTTCCATTAGGTTCCGTTAAAAATCCATATCGCTTTAAATAGTCCTCAACATTCACTTCACCCGTTACCAGTGAAAAATAGCAGGCTATATAAATTCCCAGTAACATTATTTTTGCTTCTGTTCTCTTTGAATGATTAAATAAAACTGAATTTTCAGTGCTTCAAATTTATAATTTAAACCCTCTTTTATTCTATTCAGCAATTTACCTAGTTACCATAAAACTATATGCAAGATTATTTGAAACCTATTTCAGCATATTAATCTACCCTGTATTTTCAATTTCAAGACTGCGTTACAACCCACCTACCAGGATATCCAGCGTATTTTTCCACATCAGGTTGTTTGCGCTTTACTAGCTGACCTCCACGAAAAGTCCGTATGGATGAACCGTCTAAGTCACCTTGATATATAGAAACAAGTCCATAAAAAAAATCGCGGATGTGATTTTACATATCCCTATCTGAACCTCAAATTAATGCGAATTTTTCTACATCATATCGGCAGCGGTACTAGTTAACCTTCAAAATAATCGCAGTATGGTTGAACTTCATACCGTCGCCTTAATGTCGGGAAACAAGTCTGTACTCGTAAAAATCGCGAAACGCGACTCAAGCCACTAAGCTATTTTAATTATTTCGCATTACCAGTGGCGGACGGATGGAAATTTCACACACTATTAAATTTTATTCAAAGAAAATTAACGTTTTCGCATTTTTCTCCCTTAACACTGCCACCAAATTTATGAAACTCACACAACTACTCAATAGACACCTAACATACCCAACAACCCACACAACCAGTGCCGGCGGCTTACGGGGGCTCAAATACTGATATACTTGCCTACGGACCCAAGTGAGCCAAAACTCTCATATCTCTTCTACTTTTGGGAATAACACCACATAAACTTGAAAGTATGTATGTCAAAAGTCCAAACACTTAAAGATCTAATTCAGACCCCGTTTCCAATGGCATTAACATAAAATGAACAAGAAATTAAAAAATTAAAAGGATTCGCAATGACAAATATCATAATCACAATTTGACATTAATGTTTGACAATGTCAAATTGTGATTCCGATATTTGTCATTGCGAATCGTTTTAATTTTTTAATTTCTTGTTCATTTTGTGTTAATACCATTGAAAACGGGGTCTGATTTAGACCTTGAACGTTTGGACTTTTGAAATATACTGACTTTCAAGTATATGTGGTGTTATTCCAAAACAACTCAGAAAAAATAAAAATGTCAACTAATTTTCCTTTATAATATGTTTCATATTTATCTGTTCATCTGACATTTCGATTCCTGGTTTGATGCCGCAGATTTATTTCTAGGTGTATAGTTTTATTTGTAACTTGAATATTGTTTCGTTGATGAATATTACACTCTATGTAGATATGTTTTAGCATTTTTGTTAGGTTCAATGGTTGGTTGGACTTATAACTTAAATGGCTGTTAGGATCCATACGTTTGCGATATATATTTGTATTTATGGTGTTATCTAATGTATCCATAAGTATACTAAGATACGATTTTTTTAATTTCCACCTCCATTATGAATGTTATTGATAGTTTTTGAATACTGAAGTAATCAAGAAACGAGTGCAGGCCTTAAAACTATACAAAAATCTCAGCCACTAAGCTTTTACTTTGTGATTTTATTTTCCTATGATTGTTCCTGGAAAATGTGTAATAAATAACACACCCCAAACAAAATTGTAAGTCTAATACCACATATTTCGTCTTTATCCGACAAAATTGAATGCTTATGGCACAAATATGAAGCTAAAACGATCTTTGAAACACATAGCACTTAGCAATCCGTTCTCACGCATAACAAAAACTATTTAACGCAGCTGAACATTTTGTGTGCATTTTTGATTTCAAATACTTACCTGTTAGAGAAAAGAAACGATTATCAGGGTCATCATTTCGAAATAACTTAATTTGAAATCTGTTTACGCAACAAAGGACCTATTTTGAAAAGAAAGTTACAAGCTATTAAGCTAATATACAGGTTAAGTACTCACATATTTTTAATTGTTATTTTAAGATGATGGTTACTATAAAGTGGGAGACATTCTACGTTTATTGTTAGAGTTCATTTAAAGTTAGTGGAATTATGAAAATATCATAAAGACTTGAAGCAGTAAACTGAACTTTAATGTTTTGATAAAATGGCCGTAAGACAGACAGTTTTAATTATCGTTTCAAGTTGTGCACATATTTATTTAATGTTACAGAATTCTGAAATTATATTTTATAGACCATAATCTTATACATGTTCACAAATTTTAAACTTTTTTTTTATTGAACTCACAAATATTTTTAAACTTTTAATTATCCATTTGCATCTGGTTTTGTGATTGATTTGGGACTACTTCTTCTTTTGAGATCAGTTTTAACGTCAAATCTGTTGCCTACGCTTTTAGGTTTTTATGATGGATTGATAGATTCTGTGTTCTGTATATATGAGATAGTTGCTGTAAGAGAGTATTTTTTGCGTGCCAGTATTATTTGGGAATATTTTTCATAGATGTTTAAAATGTAGTTATTAAAGAAGCTACATAAAGCTCCAAAAATTGTTGTTTTTTTTTTATTTTTGGAGTGTTTTTTCCGATTATCCTAAAAACATGGATTCCGCGACCCGAAAAAACATAGAGTACGTATTCTCATCTAAGGGATCGAAAAATTTTTGTTTGTGTGTCTGAGCAATTTTTTTTAGATCTTTAAGCGTTTGGACTTTTGACATATATACTTTCAAGTTTATGTGGTGTTATTCCCAAAGAACTCAGAAAAAATAAAAACCAGAGATGCCACAATTATCATTCAGAAAACAATTAACCATTATTTTGCGGATAAATAAAGTATATTTGAGAACACATAAAATGAATTTCACTTGTAAATCTTCGATTTTCGTTACCGTACCGTAATGTGTATTAATAGTGCTTATGAATATTGACTTAAAAGAGAGACGCTCATTTTTACGCAAACACACTACCACAGGGAAATAACTAATTTAATTAACAAATGCAATCAGAAGACCTTTACTCTAAACAATGGATAATAAACTGATAAGCACAGATTATACACAGGTAAACAAATACATAATACGCTGTGGAGTAAAACACAATAATACAACTATTCATAATATTCGTCTTGTACCCTACTTCAAGAAAATCCTAAATTTGTTAATACGCCTTGTCAGTGCTAGGTTGGCTGCCTGACAACTATTTTAATCCATTTGCCGGCATTATAAGGAAAGTCCAAGATAGACAAATTAAAGTGGAATACATGAACTTTTAAAACATCTGAGTATGTCCGGAACAGAAAAACCTAGTCACTATGTTAGGTTTTGCAAAATATTTCCCTATATTATTTAAACTACAATTCTTTAAAAACTTAATTGACAGTATCCATCTTGTGCACATATAAACTTAACATGATAAACTATCATTTTATGAAAGATTAATTACGTTATCAATTTGTGAAAAAAAACATATGTTACCAGTTTTCTGATTGCTCTCGGTGAAAGATGACCCAACCAAGACGTATATACAATATATCTACACTCATTAGAGAGATTTTCTGATTCTCTACAACTTTTTCCTGCGGGTCATTACGGCTCGTTTATTGCTTTTTATTGTAAAAAGATCAATGAAAAGAAATGCATATTTTTGGAGGATTTATTATATAAATATTTCTGAGCATTTGCTGTCAATATCAATTATTCTGTATAAATTGTTATTAACATGATAGTATAAGCGAAATGCTGTTAAATGTTATGTCCCCAAAATGACCAGTTTTGCTTTATTTGTTGTTTTTATTTTTGTGTAATGATTGCATTGTCTTATTAATTCATTTATTTTTGCAATAATTAGTAAGTAATAAGCAGTTAAAGTAAATTAAAAATTAAAATTGTTTTAATTGAGAAGGTTACCTACTGCAATTTTCTTAACGGTGATAGTAGGGGAGAAACCATTCCGGACGAATCAACCTTGTTGAATTACCTTTGGGGAAACTGGAGGGGCTTACAAAATGAGGGAACGTTTCTATCAACCATATGAGTATTAGCCTCATTTCTGATTGAGAAGGATATCGAAACCAGGTGTTTCCTCATTTGCTGAGAAAACAAACTTTTTGCTTAGCAAGGTTCCCACTCACCCAACCTTTTCTCTGTCTGAACATCTTAGGTTTTTCTATATAACTTTTTTCTCATTGCCACTTCACAAGCGCGAACGCAGCTTTTGCTTTGGGGAGGGGCAAAATCAGAAGGAAAACTTGTTCTAGACACGGGCATACAGGAAAAAAATTGCCCTAGAAAGAGGTGTAAATGAGAAAAACAATTTGGCCTAGGAGGGAAGTCAGTAATTTTGATGGAAGTTTTGTAGGCTCACGGCAGATTATTCAGGTGTAGGGAAGCACAGCTGGACAGCTTGCCCCCCTCGGTACGCCCATGCCACTTCAGTTGTTACTTTTCTCCGGAGCTCTCCTATAAGCTGATTCATCCACCCAGTATATATAAAAACCCACAATTTCTTCAAGAATCAGTCATGAATATAAGTCACAACAATGCTGGATACAGTTAAAAGGCTCGAAGTCTTATGAGAAGAAGACGAAGTAGGAAAACAGTTTCTGAATAAAATAACTTTCAAAAGCAATATTTACGATAAATCACGTTAAATTTACTCATTTGTCAAAATTTAAAAAAGCTGGAACTAACATAGCTACTAGGAACGAACAGTTAAATATAACACTGTTTGAAGTGCAGCTTCAATAACACAAATTCGTAGATTATATTTCGTTAATGATATTTAGTTCTGTCGCCACAGGCACACGATTGGAGATTCAATTTACACATCGGACAAAGTTAATATTTTAATGAAATACCACCGGTTTTCCATTGGAATATAACACAACTTTCCGTCATGTTGACACTATGGCAATAGCCTGCAAAAACGAAACCATTCGACGCAATTTATCACGGAATGAAGTCAAGCTGATGGCTGGTTGGATCCATGACGTGGTTGCGATCGTGCAAATTTTATACGTAATCACATTTTTAAGCGAAACGAGAAAACAAACTGTCAGGGATAATGTGTGATAGGGATCCCTTTCTACGTTTGATATTAGATATTTATTGATGCTCTATATTCAGCTCAATGAAAGTATAATTAATTAAGTATAGGGGCAAAGCTAACGACTTATAAACTTTTATCCATAACTTATCAATAATAAGGCATTATAGCACAATTAAAATCATACTGTATTCAAATTAGGCAAGGAGTTTTAAAGCGAACACTTGTTTAATTAATTAAATAAATTCCGCACTCAAATCATCGAGACAGTCATCTTGATAATAAATTTGGTTGTGAGCTGAACTCGCATAATAACAGATTTTCTTATATTTTCCTTAATATCTTTTATACTAAATGATAATTGTGATATCATTACTTTGTGTTTCAGGATTTTCTGGGAATAACACCATACTTGATGATAAACTGTATATTCAAAAAAATTCCAAACGTTACAGGGTGTAATTCAGACTCAGTTTTCAATGACCCTTAAACGAATATTTAATTCTACATATCTTCCAAAATTAAGTTCAAGGCTCTCGCTTTATTTTTTCATCAATTTTGTGTTATGCCGTATAATTGATTTTTTTAAATTTTAAACTGACCAGTTTCGGTGTTATAGGGGGACAAGGGTCGATTTTAGAAGATTATTTTTTATACCTTTAAAAAATACTATTTGTCATTTTTCGTTTAATTTTATTATTTGATCCCCAAATTTAATACTAAGATTTTCTCTTTACTTTTCCTGTAAACTCTGCAAACTATATTCTCTATTTTTTAAAGCTAGGTCCCATAATTTCCGGATATCGATTTGAGAAAAAAATCATGTAGAAGTACCCCTTGAAAATCTAAATTCTATAATTTAGGCTATATATTCCCATTCGATTGAACAAACTGTACATTTATATTTGAAGACGCGAGATATAATGACAGCCATCTAGGATTTTCGGGGAAACTAGCACATAGAGGTTCCGAATCTGGGGCGTTCCATGTAATTGCTCTTACCCGTAATCCCTAGGTTAGAATGACACCTCGAAGAGAGTCTACATCTATACCTCGAATTTTCCGTCAGAGAAAATAGGGTGTGATATATGGATAGGGTATATTGTATATTAGAAATTTAGAATAAATAGTTAACATATTTGACTATTTTGTTGTAAATCATCTAAAATAGTTAATAATATTATAATAAGCTTAAATATTTGTTTTTTCTAAATGATTTTCAATATTTTCTAAAAAAACAGGAAATAAAATTCAAACAAACAATACCGAGTAATCACTGATATTTGAACATATATTAATAAAATATCGAACAGTCAATTCAACATTTATTTCACAGTATTATTCTATATTTGTGACTAAATCATCTGTTAATAATCTGACAAAGCTAGAACTTTATTTAATAGTTTAAGGGAATAATGATTTATGAATGGAGTTCAACAACTTCTGTACAAACTCCAGATAAATTGTTTGCAAATATTCCATGGAATGAGAAGATGCGAAAAATGTTGTTGCTATACGCTTGTATAAAGAACTGATTTCTGCATTAACACAACAGAACACAAATATGTCCACAACACAACATAGAGAAGATATCTTAGAACAGAGTAACCGGAAATGAGTAATGGAATTCTATGAGACCGTTTTCTAAGTGACGATGAATTTAGGGCGCTTTCGATAATAACAGAGCACATCTAGAAATTGGGATTGTAGCAAAACTGATCAGAGTTGATGGTGAAATAATTAGAGGATATTAAATATTATTCAGCAAATGCCCCTAATATTGTAATAAGGACGTAATCGCTTGACAACATGCAACAAAAAAACTATACTCATTATATCATTCCATTATAGGCAGACAAAAATAAATTATTCAAATTAACAAAACACTAATCATAAAACAATTAGTTAACTATAAATATGACAAAGAAATTAGCATACTTCTGGAAAATCACAGCACAATTGATCACAATCAATTCTTTGGAAATATAACAAAATAGAGCCTAAAATATTAGACCGAAATATATGTTGCTATACTAGAAAGCTCGCTTTAAGGCATATCTGTCTCATACAAAACATGCACAAACAAATTAGTCAAGCTCAGCAGAGGTTTAAAAATTAAATGGAATTAATAAATCTTAATTTGTTTTTTCATGTAGGTTTTCACTGTTTCCCGTGCAAGATGGCGAGGTGGCCGATCGTGTGTGTGTTCGTCTTAGGATTAAGTGTGATAGTTCCAGTAATAATTTCCTGTTCTTTTGACCTCTATAATTTCGCACCAACGATGTCCCCCACAGACGCTTATATAAAGTGAAAAAACGCTCTGGCAGTGATTATTTGTGTTAGAAATAGTGATAATGCCGGGAATCCAAGGCCACCTCGTGTTGTAAATATAGTTTCGCTATTAATCTAAGTAATCATAATTTCTTTTGACAATATTGATGGATTATTGATTTATTTCGTTATGAGGAACATTTTAGTTGGGGTATTGTTTGACGAAAAGAGTCATATATAGCAATCATAATTTCTTTGGACAAATCTGGAAGAATATTGATATTTTTCATTACGAAGGACATTCCAGTTATTATGGTATTTCCAGTGAAAAAAGAATCATAGAAATCTTTATCATTTTTTATGGTTAAACACTTGTAGCTGGCTAATAAGATCGCGAGATCGAAGCCAACCCCCGTCCTGAGAGGGACACCCTTGGAAGAAGAAGAAGGTTTTCACTCTTGTCAGTGTTTTCCGAAAAATACAGATATATTAACGTTTAAAGTATGTGTTTAGTTATGCAACACATTTAATATTTCTGATACATTGTTTCAAACGTTTGTTAGAAAGTTGTTTCAGTGACTGAACGAGAAAAGTACTCGAATGTAGAGATTCCAAGTGAAGACATTCCTCTGATCTTAATTATTAAAAATTAATCTAAATTATTTATGCGCTGAGCAACATTCACTACATATGCTGTATTAGCATAGAGGAAAAATCGTGTAACGAAGGCCGCATATCTTTGAATGGCAAGTCTGAAATCCAGAAAATTACCATTAGAGTAGGGAACTAGCATTATTTTAATACTATTTTGCAAAAAAATTACACAGGTGTTTGAATGGTTTTTCTTGAAGAAGGTACACCGCCCAACACAAACAAGTTTTATTAACACATTTTTACCTCTTAGTAAATTATACGAGGTGTTCAAAATAGCAAAAACCATAATTTGACAGTTTTTGTGACTTCTCAGCAACAGGGTCAACAATATGATAGTCACCATTTCTCGTCTCTGGACTATCAACAGACAGCTTGACAGTTGGCATGACATTTATATTCGGGAGAGAATCAAAGCCTGCATAAATTCAACAGTTATATATTCCTATATTATATATTATATATTCCTTATATTACAATCATCAATTAAAAATAATGTGTACGTGTACATAAAAAAAAATACACTGTGAATTGAATGCAACTTCGAACGCAGTAGAACTTGAGCAGAAGAAGCTTCTTCCACCAGTAATCTTTATTTAAACACGAATAACAAAATACAGGTTTTCAAACTGAATTTACATATAATAAAATAAAATCAAAAGAAAATTAATGTACGGGGGATTATACTGAAAAATTGAATATTTAATATTTTCCTTTCAGATGGTTAAAAAATTAATTTAGCGCAAAATGGCAGCATTGTAAACTTCATGTAAAAACAAAAGCCCTGGAAAAAAAAACAGATTTGCGAAAAAACCTTCTAAGCCGTAAAGTTGAGATTCTCACCAGTTATTTAACTCGTAAAAATGACTTAATGAACCTATAATTTCGTAGCTATTGAAAATATAGATAAAATAAACTTACTTTTGACACTAGAGCTTTTCATTAAGTAGCTAAAAAGTTGCAAAAACTGCCAAAATTGCGATTTTTACAACTTTAAACACCCCGTATAATTAAGTAAGAAATAAAAATTTGTTACCAACTGTTTTTATGTGTTATCCTATATAAATTCTTCAAGAAAAGCGACTCAAATATCTGTGGATTTTTTTTCAATTGAAACTACTAACTTCCCTAGAGTAATCTGTAAATTCAGAGAAATGGATGATATAAGAAGTGATCTTAATGGAAAGTTTAATGAAAAATATGACCTCATATATTCTTGCTGAACGCTGAAGACGACTAACAGCTAACAGTTAGGTTAAATATTTTCACGCTATACGCATTATTTAGTACTAGATTAAACAACACTTGCCACTATGTAGAAATAATCATTTAATTCAACATATGAGGCTCTTCTCAATCAATACCAAAGAGTAAACTGCGATTTTCTAAGTTGTTTGCCGTAGATGTAATTACATTCGAAAGCTTATCTATCATTGGGTGATAGTTAAAGTGATGCTATTCATCGCAAAACTTTCGGCAATAGGAGTACAAGTTCTTACGAATGACCACGTTAGCAATGTCATTGTAATACTACAGAATAATCAAACACTGAAGCGAAATTCTCCGTTCATGCGAAATACAAACTTATTTGCGCATGTGTGACAAATCCATTATTGTGGCAGTAAGTTCACAGATCTCCGACACAGAATAATCAAACTATCGATTATTTTATGTCACAGATATTATTTCTAGTAATGTTTGTATGCAGGTTATGACCAACGAAATATTAGTATAATAACCAGCTTTGTGAATATTATTAAGTAGTTAACAATTACAACTTGTTCAAAATATTTCGAAAAAATTTAAAATAATGGCAAGTAAACCAGGAGGCAGATATTGTACTATTCCAGATTGCATCACCAGCCAAAAACTTAAAACAGTAAGCTTATTTAGGATACCTAATAATGTAGAAGGAATGTAGCATATTTCTTGTGTTTATGTATGTACCAATTTTATATGACATTTTTGTCAATTTATTATTTGTAACTATATGGTATTTAAAGTTACCGCCCGGATTTACTGCCAAAGTAATGGTCAAGGTCACGAAATCATGACCCCCCAATATCAAAGGTTTTGGCAAGAGTATCTATCACGTTTGGGTTTGATTATTCTGGGGTAATAAATCATAAAAACTCACTACTTACCATCATGTTGTTCAACTAACCAAAAACGCCCAATTTGAATGGCTAATACATTCTAAAGAAAAAAACCCTTTGAAGAAAATATTTACCAAATTTCGTTGTAATTAATTCAAATGAAACTGCTACTGTTTCTTCTCAATCTCTGTTGATTTTCACCTTTCATCATCAAATAAATTATCAACCCCAAATTACAAAAAAATGGTGTGAATTGAAATGTGGATTTATTGTGAACACTTTAAGCGTGACGAAAAACGCAGAACAATGCGAGTGGAAAGTACACTTTTTCAAATTTTAAAGTTGAATGCGTAATTTGTCGACACAAGAGCCTCTTTTATTTTCTGCTTCGCTCCTTGTTTTTCTCTTGGTACTTGTTAAGTCTGAGCGCTTCATACTTCCGCTTTGTGATTTGCAATGTTGTAGGCGCAAGCAAATCTCAAGAGGTCGTGCTGAGAGTTAAATAATCCTCCTAGTTGATATATTTCAGTATTTCAGAAATGGTAATCGGGATTTTTGATAAAAGTCTTCTACAAGATAATGTAATAAATATGATACTTCAATATCTCTGAAATGTAAACTGTGACAACATCTGATTACATTTTTGAAGATTCTGATTGCTTCATAGATAGTTTTTCAAAAATGTAATGTAATGTATGGAAGTTAAGAGACTGTTGTATAGTAAAACAACAAATTAATATACTGAGCAAATTAGTTTTCCATTTAAGAAACAAAATATAACATAAGATGCAACAAAAAAAATGTTGGCACTCTTGAGACATTCAACAGAAATCTCGAAGATTAATACCCAATAAAAATTTCTTTCTCTACCAAAAACACTCAATATCCAAAATTTCAAGAACGACAACTGAATAATATGATCAGAACTCGAAGCCTGTGTTAGTATGAATAAAACCTAAGTAACCATGGAATAAATAAAATTACAGATAAAAATTTATATATTTAGGTTTTTCACATTCATTTGTTAAGATTTTAACAGCTGTTTCCGTCAGCATGATATGTATGTACTTAATAAACAAATATAACCAATAAATAAATATTGCAATAAGTTTCGTTGGTTCAAAATCAAATTAACACAGATATTCACGATCACTTTCGATTTTTTTAAACCAAAAATAATCCAACAATTTATTTACTACAGCTGATCGATACAATCACACGGAATATAAACTCAACATAAAATAAACTACTAAACTTGTCCCTTAAATCCCCATTGGAGAATATACCAGAATGCCACAATTATGTCTCTGTTGCTGGAGCGTTCGTCAGGAAATTTCTCGAGGCCCCTAAGTTGTATACCTATCGAAATTTCAGTCCTTTTTTATTATTATCTGAGACGGTGAATTTTTACGTTTGTTTTTGTGGAAATGATACATAAATAAAAAGCTCAGCCGACATTATATAGTAAATAGTATTTATTATTAAACTACACCGAGGAAAAGCTAACTAAGTATCGAAAATCAGCTGGTAGCTTCACTAATAAAAAGAGTTTTTAAATTTCAAAGATTCTTAAGAACGTATCTTTCTGCTTTTTTCTTCTTCTTCTGAGCTTATACCAAAATAATTGTTAGAAGCTCATTACACCAGTCAATAGAGATTTTTAACTGACATAATTTTAACAGCAAGCTCGTAGATATAAATTACTTGAGCCTTAAAAATTTTCGATTTTAGCTTATAGAGTAAAAAGTAATGATCTGTTCACAATGGCGTCAATAGAAAAATTGTAGAGAATCGGAAAATCTTCAAAATGAATATTTATAAATTTTAATAAAAAAAGTTGAAAAACCGATGTAAAATGACTGATTTAAAAAAATTCATAACATGTTTGTAATAACATCTGGAACCTGCCTCATAGTGATAGCTTATAACTTGAGATTAATAACGCTGAAGATCGATATTGTAGGTTAAGTAAATCTTGCAGAACTGCAATTTAAATAATTTGTAGAAGTATTTTCCAGGACGTATCGTATTAACCCCGATAGTTCGATAGCGATATGCAAAATATATTTTTAATATTATTACTATGGTTTTATCATTCATTGTCTTTTTTACTACAATTTCTGATCTAAATTATGTTGGCTTTTCAGATATATGAAAATTAATTTATAAGATGTTCACGAAATCTGTTCCAAAAAGGTATGTAATATTACGGAAGGATGTACAGTTCGTACAAATAAAATATAAAATTCAGTATACAAAGAATTATTTAAACTCAGTTTGCATCTTTATGTCTTGTCACGGTACATTATGTTCAATGAATTTGAAATTTAACACTCCTTTTATTTAATGTTATATCTTTTAGCAAGTTATTGTTTTAAAAACACATACACATAAACACATATATGCATCTTTATTGACATTCAATACAATTCAATTTGTTCAAAAAAAAAGTTACATACATCTGTAGCTACAGACATAGTTTTTCATTTACAATTGTTACAAATGTAAGTAGCGTTGTGTGGTTTATGAGGAATTTGAAGAAACAGATAGACAGAAATAGATAATTTCATATGTAAACACTCTTCTTCCATCTTCAACTGACTCCGCGTTTGGATCGCCTAAAAAGTAACTTAATACTTGTATTACGGTGTCAACCCTAACGTTGTGTCACTTGAAGCTGTGTTTTTTTCTGTGTATTAATAGTTTTCTTTGGAGGCGAAGACAGCAGGTATTTTCAGTTTTTAAATGCCTGGTCATATATGTTAGTAATTTGTGGATGAGTAATTAGGCATTTCTTTACTTCTTTTTTATATTGTTTATACGATTTGATAGCTTTTATATTTGCTGGTAGTATGTTGTAAAACCTTACATAATAGAAGAAGGACTTTTTTGATACATTTTTTTTAAAAGCTCGGTTTTTACATTTAAGTTTGTAATTGATATTGTTCCATTGTCTGTCACTTGTGTTTTATCTTGATCGATGAATATTCTGAGTAGACCTAGATATTTTGGATGGTTAAAATATCTCCTTATAAAGCCGTTTTGTTGAAAATCTTCGACCTTTCTTAAAAATTGTTTTCACCAGTAAATTTTGAGCACATTGTAGTTTGCTAATTTTTGTTTTATAGGCTCCTCCCCACGCAGTTATGCAGTATCTAATTATGGGTTCTGCAAATGAAGTGTACAGTATGGTTAATAAGTTTCTGCTTAGAATATATCTGAGGTTATAGAATCTGTAAATTAAAGTCCTTATTCTTTTTGTTATGTGAGTTATATTTTATAGATGAGGTTTTAATTATAATCAATTACTTGTAATCGACAATCATTTAGTTCACATCTCTAACTCATAAATCACATTTAGTACATTTTAGATAAACTTTGAACTGTTTATTCTTCTCGTTGATCTAAAATAAATTCTCCAAAAATTATTTACTGTACATATGGCTCCCACATATTCCTTGATATTAATGTTTCTTGCTCCATTCTTTATTGATAAAATGTTATACATGTTACTTAAAATAGTTATACTGACAGTTCACTTTAAGTTTATAACTATTAAAACTTTTAATACACAGGGTTGCTGTATGCACGTTAATACACTCCAAGGGGAAATTATATGAATCGTGCAATTTTTTTTTTAAATTCATATAATTTCCCACAACCCCTTGGAGTATTAAACCTTTACTACTAATACTAAATTAGTAAATTACATTGAAAATATTGTATGTATATATCACGTTAAACAAACAAAAAGTGCACGAAAAAAAATTGAAAGGCGTAGACGCATGCCCATAATTTTTTTTTTTTCAATTAGGTCTATTCGGATTGACAAATCTTTATGATCTATTGGATTGTCTACGCGCAAGTGACGTTTATTAGGAAAGTTTTAACTGAACTGAAAATTTGTACAATTACACAATTCGTTGATTTTGTATTACGTACTACATATTTTTGATGTGAAACTTGACAAAGAACACGATGGTGGAGTTATTTTTTTTTTCATATTCATTGTAGTTTTTGGGAGTAATACAAAAAACCCTGTTTTGGAGGTGAAAAGTAATTGCAGATTCGTAGTTTGCGCCCTCGAAAACATAAATGTTCGGTGTTAATTATCTGTCATCTCATTTTGCAGATTCAGGCAAAATTTCAATGGACCATGATGGTGTAAGTAAATTGCTGTTGAATTTTATGTCCGAAAATCAGTTCAATTTAACCCTATAAACTGGTGTAAATATATCCAGATTTAAATTGGCATAGTCAATTTGAAGCAAGTTTATTTTATGGGTATATTTGACATTCTATATTGTATAAGTTCCTGTTGTCTGTTGCAAATAAGTGAAACAATATTATATACCAGATTACTGGTTTTACAATTTCAGACATTTATGTGTTGCAGGAAAAAAAATCAGAGAAACCATATTGAACAGGAAAAATATATTTAACTCGGTGATAGCAAACAAGGTATTTAATTATTCTGTTTGGCAAATGTTAAAATATAAGAAGTAATTAGAACTACAAACCTAATTTGAAATATGAGTTACAATTAATAATATAACATTTTAAAAGTTCTCAGGCACATGTTTTTTTTATATCCAGTTTCATCAGCCAGCTAAGAACTCACAAATGGGTCATACTGATTCTTCATTAAATAGACAGACTGGGTATTTTAAATACCAAAATATTTCTACGTTTAAATCATAACTCAGGGTCAATGGAATTATAAGTATTATTATTGGTATCAAAAAATGATTGTAAATATACACTGAAACATACATTACCCTGCTTCCGAATAGCTGTTACGCCTAAATGTTCTTACCAAAAGCAATTAGTACAGCAATTCTTTGGGATATTGGAATATTGTATGTTTTAGATCAGAATGTTTTTGAAATATCTTTGTTATTATATTGAAATTAGAAATGTCTATCAAAGACAAGAGACAAAAAAGGTTCAAACCACAGGGCTACAGAGGTATACGTAATACAACGCTCGACCGCAGGTAAATATGGAGTTTAGGAGAAAATGCTGCAAACAAAAATTATAGTATGTATCAAAGGTTTCCTGATGTGTCCTTGACGATAACCTTTAATATCCAAGCAAGGTCAAGTTGATTTTTCGAATAACTTCGATTACGATATTTAGATAGACAAGAAAATTGTATGAGCATAAATTATTTTGGCTTCTGCAGGTTCTAGTATGGAACTAGAGGAGAGATGGTTTAGGAGAGAAGAGCTTGTAGCAGATGAGAAAGAATTGTGGTACACAGAAATCGCTAGTATACGGTTAGGGGGGTGGGGTGAGAGGTGATATGATATTTACTATGATAACCAGTTATTGGGATAATTTTAATCAATTTTAAAAAAGTCATGAGAAAGAATGTGAATAGAAGAAAGGAAATTACAAAAATATAGTTTATGAGATGTAGATTTAACTAATTGTAAATTAGATAGATTTAAGGCAAATGAAACTGATAGAATGTTAAGTAGTTGAAATGAATTGTAGTAATATATCATATTAATGTTTCAAAAGTGAACAATTAGTATAATGAATGTTGGAAGTCCAAAAGCGATACATTATTTCATACAATTTTTTAAATAACAATAATAATTACATGAAATGAAAGTTGCTATTGACCATCATATAAAAAGATCAGACATCAAAAGAAATAAATTGAGATACACTGTGGTAGAGTTGGTAAAATGAATAGAATAGCAACTTTAGGCATCCAGGACACAAACTTACACATTTTTAGATGATTAACACTTAAAAATTATTTGAATCCATTGTAAAACAGATTTTCGAAACCGTTGAAAAACATGAAAAGACGGACAGAACGTTGAGAGTATAGAATTGCAGAAAGAACAGATATTATAGTACCCGATAAATAACTATTTTAAGGTATAGGTAAACGAAATTTTAAAATAAATACAATTTTTATAAAGTACCTGCTACAGCTCGAGGTTTACAGGTGGCCAATGTCAAATCAGACATTAAAAAGCATTGTCTTCTAAAAGTTGTTTGTGGGATATTCTTGATTACTTGTATGTTTTTAAATATAAAGCCATTGACAACGAAGTCAGACTAGACTTTGAAACGTTTGGTTTTCCTTCAATATACGTCCTTTTATTTCGATTGTGACGTTATTGCCCAAAAAACATAAAATTAATTAAAAATCATATAATTGAAAGATTTAGGCAAGTGAAAAAAAGGTAAAAAGGGTATCAAAATTTAAATGGGGATTTTATTTGGTAAAATATTGTACATATTATTTCTATAATTTATATTTGTAGAGTTGTTTAAGGTATTAGGTATTATTATTGATTTCGTATCATTTATAAGTATAAGTTAATTTATTTTGAAAATCTTTTGTTTTGTTAATGAAAAATAAAAGTGTCAATAAGTTGAAAAGGATTTAATATTTATTTCAAAATTTATAATACACAGTCAATTAATATAAGAGTGATTTAGTTATAATAGAAAATAAATAAGATTGCTTAAGTAAAAGTTACATTTATTAAGATTTGAGAATTCAGTGAACCCAAACGAAAATGACCCTGAGGAAAATTATTCAATTAGATTTCAATAAAAGTATTAAAATAAATATTAAACAATAAGTGGCTTATCCCAACGTGAAGCTAAGTAACATAAAAACATTTTCAAAATAAAATAAACCAATTATAATATACATCCACAGAACCAACAACAGTTCCAACATATCCAATAACAGCCATTTGGCGTGGGTTATTATGCTGTTGGCACGTCAGAGAAATCTAGGTAGAAACAAACATTATGGGATTAATTATCCTCACTTTTTTAAGACATGCCCTTTTAACGCGCTAAGGTATTATCAACATATCCTGCAGGTATTAGTTGGCCTTAAAAAATCTTACGATCTGTGTATTGCACAAATGTCTGATTCCTTCCTCTTAGGACTTGCCATATCTTTCAGATGCTTAATGTATAAGTGCGTCAATATAATATCTGACCATTCAGATATTCTCTCAATTTAGCAATTAATTTGATGTTCCTTACGAAAAAATTAACTTGACCTTAAAAGATTTTAAAAGTCACCCTCAGATATCGAGGGTAGTTTTGGCTTATTGGGAATTTTTCTTTACATGCTGAAATGAGTGATAATTACCTGTCCACAAATTTTCAGTGACATTCACCCAAATATATGTTTCCATATTATATATTATGCTACAGACTTCATGCAATTTGAGAATTAATTAGTATTAGCGGAATAGTGACTATAAGGATTTATAATATTAGCAAGCTCTGAGTTATGATATTCTATCGTTTTCGGAGAAATATAGTCTCAAAAAGTCAATAAATAAGTAATGCTTTTCTATTAAATCAAGTTTGCAAAATCTTCTTTAAAGCCATTATTGGTACATTCATCTTCCGTTCTGCTTCTTTTAAATTAAGGACCTTTTTATCATAAGTGTTTTCACTTTATTCACTAAACAAATCCCAAACAAAATTCTGTACCCTTTCAGTTGCTGTTCCGAAGGGAAAATGTACACGGGCATATCTTCATTCACCATTATACGTATAAGAGATAGATGTTGTTCCACCCTCATTCAGCAAATTTCCTAAATTTCTTTTTTTACATTAAGATGCTCGTCGTGAAATGCCGCTCCATTTAAATTCTATTGAAACGAATTCCGATGTTATTCGATAATAATACACTTTCAACAGCTCTGTACTGCGTCTCTCAGCAATTAGTGTTGGTTATCAGGATTGTTTCATTATTCCGGAAACAATTAGAAGAACTCCGAAAAGAGAATAAATGAGTGAAAATTGTCATTCTAAATCAATTGAAAGCATTTTATGCTGGTCCGGACTCAGATATAACGTTCAGATTGTCTATTTAATAAAGCCCCGTTAATTCAAATAAACGCGATAAATTGCAAATCTAATTTGTATAATTTATTATATGTTTCTGTTCTTCAACAATAACTCGACTAAAACCCTCTAAAATTATGGAAAGACGAAGAAATTTCGAGATTTAATAGGACTCATTCAAAGGCTATAATAATGTTCGGCCATAATAATAAATCCGATGGAAGTCAAAATAACATCTGTCATAATTAATACATATATAAATCCAGGAATCAACCTGCTACCTAATGAACACCTTAATATATTGTTATGGGCAGATAACTCAAACATCATAAAGTAACAGAAGATTATCCCGAACTTTTTCGTTCTGCTCAATATGTGAAGAAGAAATCAGGTAACATGCATACAAAAAAAAACGCACCGAATTGATAACCTCCTCCTTTTGGAAGTCGGTTAACTTATATTCTGATCCAGTAAGCCCACAAGTTCCTTTCAATGCAATATGGTTTCAGCAAGATGGAGCACCGCCCCATCACGAAATCAATGTCGGACAGTACCTGAACCAAATTTTTCCAAAACGGTTCAGTAGTTATTACGTGATGAAGTAACAAACAAACAAACAGACAACTACAATTTTTTAATAGTATAGAAGATAGAGGATACTTACTATATTTTTAGTGTAATGTAGCGAATTTGTGAAATAAAATAATTTTCATTTTTTAATATTAATTTTTGTAATAAATCTAAAAACACTTAATATTTCCGAAATAATTGAAGATATGTGTAGGAATTGTGTCTAGAATTTTCTGGAGAATTCTAAAAATTAATAATATATATGGGCTTGCATTTAAAATAAGAAAGTTGGTATTGGCCACTGTCACATGACACACTCTATATAACTTTTTTCTTGAAAAAATACGCATTTAAAAATACAAATCGACGTGTCCAAGCGTTTTTCCCAACAGGCCCTCCTTTATTTGTTATGAATTTATTCCATCTGGCTGTACCACAGTGTATATGTTGATATTTACTATCTGTTCCAGATAAAAGCAACTACATGGGAATTTCCGAAAGGGCAAGAGATATCGGGTGGCTTAAATGAGAAAAAGTTGCACTATTCTAATTCTAAATTGTGCCTTTCGAAAAATTGCAATATATTCGCCATCTTGTAAACAGATTTCATAAAATTTGGTAGTTTTGTGTTAGCGACTACGGGCACTCGATTGACGATAATGATTTTTTTCAAGGTCTTCTCGATTTTTTGCAACCATAGCCAACTTTGTTATTTCTTATATCAGCCAAAAAGAGTTTTTCAACCTCTCTATCTGTCTATTTTTGGATGATAGAACATGTAAATTATTTAAAAAATAGTTTTTTACTTATTTGGCTGTGAAACACAATGCCGTAATTGTGTTTCCGGAAACTTCCCTTAAAAAATAGACAAATGAAAGTACTTTATTTATGATACTGAAGTAAACAACTAAAAAAAAATAGGGGTATAGCACCTCACCTAATCTTTACTGAAAAAAATAAGGAGAAACCCCTAATATTCATTTTGGGAGGCAAATTATAGAATTAAATGAAAAATAAAAAACTTATAACTGTTTCTAACGGATAAAGTAATATATCAAATCAAAGTGCTTATTATGACGAATACAAACATTTTTTTTAAATATTTTGAAAATAAAATATTTAAAAGATAATAACAAAAATATTTAAAAAAATTACTTGTTCCCCCCGCCCTTATCTCCAAAACTATATGACGCAAAAATTGGGAAAACAAAAAGGTGTAGCCCTTCACATGAACTTTACTGAAAAATAAGGAAAAAACCCCTAATATTGATTTTGGGGGGCAAATGACAGAATTAAATGAAAAATAAAAAATTAAACTTGTTTCTAACGGATCATGTAATACATCAAATCAGAGGGCTCATTATGGCGAATACAAATATATATTTTTTAAATGAATATTTTAAAATATATTTAAAAAATATATTTAAAAAAATCATCCATTCCACCTTAATTCCCCATACTATAAGACCTACATTTTTTTTGTTTACAGAAAAAATACGAAGAAATATAAAGAATATCAATATTGGGGCCAAATTATAGAATTAAACGGAAAATAAAAAAATATATATTTTTTAACGCATTATGCAATACATCAAATGAAAGGGCTCATTATGAGGAATACAGATATATATTTTTCATATTTTTAAAATTAATTGTTTACAACATATTAACATAAAGATATAAAAAATTCTCGTTTCTCCCTTTATTTCCGAAACCATACTACCTAGAATTTTGAAAATAATTAAGGGTACTGGCTCAGTTAAAATTTATAAGAAAAATTATTAGAAAACCCCCATAGTAATTTTAGGGACAAATTATACAATTAAATGGATAATAAAAATTCAATTTTCAAACGCATCATGTAATATATCAGATAAAAGGCTCATTATTTGAATTACAAATATATCAGATTTTTAAATGATTTATTTAAAAGATATTAACAAAAATATTAAACATGGACTTAATTCCCACTTTAGAAACTACACTATTTAAATTTTGAAAAATATATTTTATTTGTATTTTTAAATAATTTGAATAACAGATTTAATAATTTATAATTTAAAACTTTTATTTTGCCTTTATCTTCCAATCTACAGAGCCTCAAAATTCAGACAGTAGATGATAAAAGGCATCCCTGCAAGTTTATTAATAACATAAAACTCTAATGTTAATTTTTGGGGGCCAAATTAGAAAATCGAATCCTGCAACAGATAAAATAAAAAGTCTATGTGTAGGAAATCAAAGTGTATATTTTTTATAAATTTAAAACGCTTCCTTTAAAAGATATTAGGGCAAATATAAGAAAATGCACTCATTCCCTGCTTGTCTGAAACTGGAATATTAGAATTTTGAAGGTGGTACGGAACCCTTAGTATGCGAGTCCAACTCGCACTTGACCAAATTATTTGAATAACAACTTTCCGCAGCAATGAATTAGAGACATGGATCTATAACCATTTGTCTAGACATTTATTTAATGTCCACATCAAGTATCAGCTTAGCTTCCACGAGAGTTGTTGATTGTAACTTTTGGATTTTTCATAACTGTGCGTGTTGTATCAAATATTTGCTGCCTGCCTTTATTTAATGGTTCGAACAACGGCCGACTCAAGTTCATGTATCGTATTTTAAGTAATACAATACACTTTATTCTTTAAGTATTCCCGAATGCAAAAATCAAAAGGCGTAAGGTCCAGCGAGCGATCAGACCAGGCAACCGGAGCTTTATTTCAGATCCAGTTATTTTCATATTGCTGATTCAAAATCTCAGCTATAGTTCTTGCATTATTTGGAGGTGCTCTATCTCGCTGGAACTACATGTTTGCTACATCTCGAAGAGGCAAAGTTTGCTCGACGTAATTTTGTAATATCTCAAGATATCGAGAAGCAGTCAAATTATCATAAAAAATGGAAACTAGAACGTGGCCGTTTCTGATTCCTAGCCATACATTAAAACCTCATATCACTTGATAGCGCACCTTACGATTTAAGAAAGGATTTTGACCAGCCGAATACACATTTTTGTGTCTTTTAAATACCCCGCAATCTGTAAATCTGCTTTCATCAAACCACAGAACATTAAACGGTATCTGAAAATTTGCATGGTAATTTTCTACGAGCCAATTGCAAAACAATCGTCTCTTGACTAATATGTTCTACATATGAAAGATACTTGTACTTTTTAAAAATTCTCTGAGCAGTCGATTTAGACACTTCAATATTACTTTCAATTTGAGGAAGGGAGTTCCGAGGATTGTCGATAACACTCTGTAAAACAAGATTTGCAATATTTTCATTACTTATTACCTATTTCGATTGGGTTTTTTAAGGAACCATAGGCAAGTAAATCGGGATATCGCTGAAAATACATAACTTGAGGTCGTTCATCCTTCCTGTAGAACAAAATGAAACAATCATAAATATATCCACTTTTACCCAATTTGAATACCTTTCCATATTTAATTTAATTTAAAAATGCTGCTTAAGAAATATCACATTTTGTTTCACAGTCAACTAAATTAAAAACTGTTTTTTTTTAATAATTTGCATTTCCGTTAAAAATATTTTAGAAAAGGGCTGTCTCGAAAACCTTCAAAACCACATTTTCAAATCCTGTACATAAACAGGTGTATATGAATTTAGTTAGTACCAGAAGCTATAATGTACTGTATTTGTTAGAAGTTACGTTAAATGTCTAAATGTTTTGCAGTGGTTTACAAGCTAAAATGGAAATTGGCCAGATATCTACAATTGCTTGAACAAGCTGTATATATCGTTATGATTTCAGTACTTATCCTGTTATCGTAAAATTGTTATAAAATTAATCTTAATGCATAATTTAGATCATGAGTTTTATTATTTAATGTTAAATACACATAAGTTTGTAGGTACAATAGCTAAGCGATTAATACATTTGTTTGATCAAATTGCAAGACCTTTCAAGATAAGTAAGCGAACCTATAATTTCTTTTATGAGCTACTCTGAAGGTTATCGTTCATTTATATTACCTAAATGCAGTAACTGCATCTAGCGATACAATTGAAATAGGTCAATAATTTCCTACATTAGAATCTACATTGTTGCAAAACCAAACATCCGTATAAAAATAAACCAACCTTTATGGTACATTAAGTGTTGAAACTATAGTGACGTAGTTATGTGAAAAAGAATCCAAGACACCAAAGATACTAAATTTATGTGATACTTAAGCGCATCAATTTTTTTAATCGCAGTTATTTAAATAAGGCCGATATGCTTTGCAAGTTAAATTTATTGTTCTATTAATAACTTAAAAACTTACAATACGAAACTAAAATATTAGTCGCAATATGAGTTTTGGTAACTGGAGTTTCAAAAGTAATTGAGATTAATTCTGATTTAAGATAAAACTTTTTACCAAAAAGTGTTATTGTAGTGAAATTAGTTAAATTTAGTACAGGGAAGTTATTAAACACAACATGTAGAAAATGTTGGGACATTTAGACGTTAATATGTAATCGTATATACACCCTGTGAAACGCGGGATATGTTCTATGTAGATTGTAGAGCGAATTACAATGAAAATGAAACACAACAAGCCTACAACCCGATGAAGAACACTTTCCAGGAGTATAGTGAGAAGGTGGTGGCGAGATTTTTTGAAAGTTCAGTCCACTGGCGGTTGGATTGAAGAAGAAGCAACAGCAATAGTTCACGCAAACATTCAGCTTGCTCTTGACTGGAATAAAGCAAGTAACACTACAAAATTCAACTCTTCTTGCGCCATTCAGCACCTTGTTACATATTTAGTGCTACTGCATTCCTAGCTGAGAGGAACAGGGCACCGCCATCATATCATCTTGCCTGAAGCACAAGAGCTGTAAGTTCACCGAATACTAAGTTTGTTTTCATTAGATTTTGGATTTTATTTGGAGATCTAAGTACAATGTTCTTATAAACTGATGACTTTACAATACCTAGAAGGAACTATTTCCTCAAAATATAGATTTACCTAGAAACTAAAATAACTGAGAACATTTTTACTAACAAAATAAAAATTAAATCAACAAATTCCAAATAAATCACTGTGACCATAGAAGTTTTTTCAAAACATAAATGTAGTGTTCAGTATGAAGTTTCCCCGAGGTAAAACCTGTTCAAAAAAAGAAAAAGAATCATTAAGATGGATTCATTTACAATAAAGATATCGCGCAGCATACAAGAAAGAAACAGCTGAAGTGATAGCCTCCAACTTGTTTGAAGTTGTACAGTCCGTGAGTTCACTAATGACTTCAAGGATTAGAATGTTTATTTGTAATAATGGTGGCTTATTAAAGTGTCGATAAACCGTAGTGAGTAATGCTACATTTATAATATTACGTACCAGACAAAAAAAACAAAAATATTGTGAATTTTTATTTACTTCCCTATTAATATCATATCAGACTGTGCCACCGAACGTGAGTGGGTTTAACTATGTTTATTATATTCTAATCTGGTAGTATTTTGGAAAGTTAGGAGACTATAATATATTCAGAGAAAATTATGATTGATGTTTTTAGAAGATAATTGTTTTAATTTTCCTCAAAAAGACTTATTGCTTCTTGATAACGCTCCCGGTCATCCGTCTGAAGAAGAATTAACAACTGAGGATAAATGCATCACTGCCATGTTCCTTCCGCCAAACTGCACTGCACTGATTCAACCCATGGATCAGCATATCATTCAGTTTGTCAAGCAAGATTATAAGAAAAACCGACTTTTGAAAGCCGTATCTAAAGACCAGGCAATAGCAAAAACGTTGAAAGACTTGAATATGAAAGAAAATGTGTGCCATGAAATGTCTGACGAAGAAATTATAAAAGAGATTTCTAGTAATACAACAATAAATGAGGAAGATGACGACGAAGTAATTGCAACTACACGTGACAGCATAAGATGCTATTAACGCCTTTGAGCTAGGTTTACAATGGGCTGAAGAGAATGGTCCATCCTACACGACCTTTTACTGTTGAGGGACCAAGCTTCGATTTCGCAGTTCAACAAAATTAAACAAAAAAAATTGATGAATACTTTCATGCTTCATAAATTTATTGACTCATATTATGATTTTATTCTTATTATGTTTTGATTATGTACTTATTTTAGAATGGACATTTGTTTTTACACAATTATTTCCTAATGTGAAATTATTATTTTTTTGTAAATTCTATAGCACTCATGACGTTATTTTTAAAATAAAACATAAGCTCTGTATTGTGTTATTTAATTTATGTACTAAATTTGATATACATAATGAAGTATGATTGGCGGAATGATAAGATTCTATATTAGAAATAGAATCTTATCACTGGATCTGTAATTTGTGTGGAAAGGTACTGTTATGTAAAAAAATCCGGACTATAGGGGGTCTTAGGTAGTACTCTATAATCCGACAAATTCAATAGTCGGACACTGTCCTGCAAAACATTTGTCGGATTACCGCGGGTCCACTGTACATTATTTTTCATCTACCAAAATATCTGAGCTGCATAAATATACATTCATAAGAAAGAGTTTAGTTTTAACTTAGAGCATATACTTCTGGTAGCGTGCAAAGCGCAAATATCATGACAATTTAGGAAGAGAGAGCAATAAAAAGGTACTTAACTTACAAATTTCAGATAAATAAAATTTTATATACGAATATTTATCCCCGTCTTCAACAAATTTTGAACAAACACGTTCACTGGATCTTATACAGGTACATAAGATTTTTATTCTTCTAATATTTTTTATCAAACTTTGCTTAGTTCTTCTACTATTAATTTTTGGAATGTGTTTTATATTACTACTATTAAACTCTAGGCAGAATATGGTAAGTGTGCAAGTAAAACAGTATGTTATTACTCTCTTTATTACTACCTCTTTTATTTAAACTGTCAAGATATCCCCTGAAATATACAGACTAAAAGTTTTAATTTGGCAACAACCATCCAATTGAAGATATTGTGGTTAGAGTGGGAAATTGTGTGTACTGTAAATTGTTGTTTGAATTTGAACCTAGTAATCCGTAACAATATGGTTTTAATAAAGTATGCAACTTCAGTTTTCCACT
Organism: Octodonta nipae; assembly: GCA_034190945.1. Taxonomy (NCBI): domain Eukaryota; kingdom Metazoa; phylum Arthropoda; class Insecta; order Coleoptera; family Chrysomelidae; genus Octodonta; species Octodonta nipae. Next base: position 90,559,380 of record CM067220.1, on the reverse strand, counting down.
AATTGTTTAAATATGCATTAAGATAAAACCACAGCTTACATTTTTAGCAATAAAAAGTTTAGGCGGAATGCATAGAATGTCTACTTTTTTCTCAAACCGTCAGCTTCAATGTTTTACAAGTCGGTTGTATAAGTCAACAAATGAAACAAAAAACTCCGACAATGCTCAAATAATATTTAATTTCAACAAACCCATTGTGTCTATTCAGGAACAATTAAAATTATATTAACTTTACCATAAACTCATAGACGATCCAAGCTAAAATATCTTCCTTTATACGACAATCAAATCTCAATTCCTGATCAAGAATTTTTTACAAATTGTGTAATTGAAATCCTTACCAAATTAGTTGTTCGTTACTATCACAAAACTGGACCCACCTGAAACAAAAAATAAGCTTTTAAATACCGTTCTGATTACCAAAAACACCAAAAATTATAATTTGTATTAAAACATCTAGGATCTGAAGCAGCAAAATTAATTGTTCAATTGTGCAGGAAAATCTCATTTAATATGAAATTACCCAGGACTAATAAAATTCGTATGTTGCTTCTATAATCCAAAATTATCTACCTAGTCAATAACTCATTTAATGCAGGTTAATTTTGCTCATAAATATTGCTTTACATTTCTGATGCTATCACTTGGCATTTTGTCCTTCTTTAAATAAAAATAGATTAAATCAATGGATATGGATATCGACTGCTAGTTGCTCAGATTATTCAAACTTACCATGAATGAGCCTCTATGGATAGTAAAAAAATAATGAAATTAGCTTCACTGACCCTCAAGACGTAAAGTTATGGCGTTAAATAATGCGAAATAATACCAATAGTATGGAGTGTTGAATAAAGGAGACTCTGTGTAAGAAAACGTGTCCACAAAATTGTTTCAATTTGGGCGAGCCACTGGGACGACCGGGTAATTTCTTCGTAGAAATCAGTTTTCTATGAACAAACCTACCTGAATAAAATTAGGATAATGTCAAGAATTCACATCCAAAAATGCAAATTTAACCATCACAGTTAAAGAACGAGATTTGTATTTAACATTAATAAAGTGTTAAACCAATGAAATACCTTGCACCTAAATGAAAATGACTTATAAACAAAATTTTATTTGCACATTTAGAACTTAAGATAAATATTATACATAAATTAAACTCTGAAGAACCCATTATTATATAATTATTAAGCTGATTATGGCATTGTGCACCAACTCGAGAACTTCAACAAACTTCTGAAGATATTTTCCGAGGGGTATTCAATAGGCATACCTTTGGAAATATTTAAAATATAACTACAGCAGAAAGATGCCAAAAATAGTAACTAAAGGAGCTTTTTCTCCAAGTATACAAGAAAAAATATATGGAATAAGTGTGTGAAAATGTTAGAACCCTTGAAAAAGAAACTATTCTAGAATAAAATGCAAGTGAATTTTGTTCCATAATGATAACAGAAGATAATTTAATATAGCAGTTTATTCAGGGATGAAAAGAAAGAATTGTTAATTACCTTTTATCCAGAGAGAGGTGAACAAAGAAGTAGAAACACCAACTTTCTAAAGGCATACTTTTCAAAATAAATATGTAATATGAACACAATAATGTAAAAATAAATAATTTTTGTTTACATCTAATTCACCAACTTCTATTTGTTGATAAGTATAATATTACAAATATACAAATGTTTCCCATTGTTTAACTATTTAAAAAAGATTTATGACAAAATAACAACTATAAAATCACTGAGTTGTATAAAAAGTCAAAACTGGGCACAAGCTTATTAATTTATGTGACAATTAACACACTATAAACTCATATAACTTTCAGAGATTACAAAAAACGGAGACAACCATTTACAAAGAGAAGTTCACATAACAGATTTTCCACGTAATATTTACGATTTTTACGAATAATGATATCATTCTCACTTTTTCAACCACTTCTAAATGTAGGATTTGTGTATTTCAAACCGTTGACAATTGCTAACTTCCTAACATACCCTGTCGTCATACTTGCGCCATTCTGGCCATTTCTTGAACTTATTTGAAAGCGTCCGCTTGAAATTTTTTCAGTTTTATTCCCATATAAGTTTGTCCTCCTTTATTCAACCCTCCATGCCATGCCAGGTCCCGAGAAAAACGTAACGCACAATGAAAGAAACAGAAAACCAAATGGACGTATCTAACACTGTAAGCTCGCTGTGGTTGGTGATTGTTTGCGTCAATCAAGGGACGTCTAGCTACTCACTGCAGCTATAGACAGAGACCACTCGGTTTCCTTTCTCTCTCATCGACAGCTACGATTCTACTTGTAAAGGCGCCCATGCCTTTTTAATTATATTTTTAGGTGGTACTTCTATGATTGGTTGACGTGCTGTTAGTAATTTGCCCCTTGCGAAATCATGACCCAAATAGACGCTAGCGTTCGCAGTGGATACTTGCGGCGTTACAGAAAGCTGTTTTGAATTTAGAGCATATAAACCGCAGGAATGTACTTAAACCGGCTAGAAAATATCGTGAGTAGTTTCGAAAGAGAGAGCATAACACAGGGCAGTGTGCTATTTTCCTCAAATGCCAACTAATTTTCGCTGGGTTGCCGAGTACAGTGAGTGTAATTGTTCTCTTTATTGCTCTCTGTTTCTAAATTGGTCACGATATTGTCATTTGCAGGCTACCTCTAGCAAATTAAAAATTTAAGTAGGAAATAAAAAATACTAAATTAAATATAAAATTATGCAATTACTTATTTGCATTTACATTTGTTGCATATAATATAAATAAATAAACATATATCTGCAAAGTGTCTGAAATTATAGCACTTTGAAGATATTCACAATACTACTTATTGCCTGAACGCGAATGAATCAACAACAATTGGAACACTGTCAAATTTTACAGTGAACCACTACATAAATTATAAAAATCAAATGCAAATTACTTAAGAGTTACCTAAGTGATAGGTAGCAATATGTTTCAGGAAAAGTGAAGTGAAAGCTATTAAATACGTAATGCCCCAGGGTACTATTTTAGGTCCACTGTTTTTCTTAATCTCTGTTAACGATTTACTTTCACTAATACCTTGTAACAACATTATTGCTGATGGCACTGCTATTTTAAGTAAATAGACTTCATGGTCTGAAACTAATTTATTCCTGAAAAAAATAGTAACATCGTCTAAAAATACTAAAATAATGAGCATCACAGGAATGAAAATGTCAAATATTTATGTATAATACTTGATCGATCCCAATATGAAATGGAACCTACACATTAAAATGATTACTAATAGACCTCAATAGTTGTTGTATGTATTTTCTAATTTTAAAAATAACCAATATAGAGACTATGTTAACAAACTATCATATATGTATGTTTAATAGTTTATTGGCCACATATTGCATAAAGGTATGGGGTTCGACATATGAATCAGCCCACATACCACTTGTAAATCTACAACAATTATTAAAGTTACTCACTAGCAATAATTATCTTGTTCTATTTAATATTGATTTAATATTTAATATTGATCAAAGCTATAAGTATAAATTCCTACTTCATTATTTTGAGTTTTTGAAAGGAAATTTAGTTGGTGGAAATATTGTCACCAGGGAAAAATATATTATAACACGCAACCAGATTGAAAGTTGGTGTAAAAGGGCATTATATAATGTTATTTATGTTTTTAATACACTACCAAACCACCTTAAAATAAGTGGAAATACTTACTATTTAAAAAGTGATTTAAAACAATGGCTGTTGCGTGATTCTCAGTATCAAACTGTACTTGTAATACAGTGTTATCACTTTTTCTTCTCTTTTTGTAAAGTCGAATTCATTTAACCACCTTTTTTCCGTTTCGTATTATTACATTTTCAAATTTTATTGGTTTATCCTAAACTTTTATGTTATCAGTTCCATTTTTAATTATTTTTTATGTAGCTAAAGTCCAGCTACATGTTGCTGCATTACTATGCATTTATGTTTTGGTTAATAAATAAATAAATAAATAAACATTTGTATTGTCAGAACAAAAAAACAGACATGTAAATAATTTGGTCTTAAGATCAAGTCTGTATTCCAAATTTTGTTTCCTTTAAACAAACCAACCTTTAAAACACGAATTTTAACTTGGTACAAAATTGATTCAATGCGGAACAGCCCTAATAAACTGATTATAATAATACTCTCTTTTCCTGATTTTACATTCCATTGAACACACACACCCTCTTGAAGTTCAACTTCATTTCACTAAAAGATATTAGGATTATATTAAAATAATTACCGTGTTATATGTATTACTTAAAAAAACATTAAAAAAAATATATAACCGACTTCTACCTATAACTAAAAAGCTAAAAATAATTATAACAAAATACAACTTTAGCAAATAAATAACACATTCAATGTTGTAAGGTACCTACCCAGGAAGTAAAAAATGTAAACATTAAAAGGTGCTCATTCTGTACAAATTAATTACCTACCAATCTAGTATATTTTTGAAGTCGATGCCAAGCAAATCTAAAATCCTTCATTGCGTACTTATCTACTAATTCATCAAACTTGATTGTTGCTTGGCACCGACTTCAAAAATATAGTAGATTGGTAGGTAATTAATTTGTACAGAATGAGCACCTTTTAATGTTTACATTTTTTACTTCCTGGGTAAGTACCTTACAACATTGAATGTGTTATTTATTTGCTAAAGTTGTATTTTGTTATAATTATTATTAGCTTTTTAGTTATAGGTAGAAGTCGGTTATATATATATATATTTTTTAATGTTTTATTTTCAACTTTTTAGTTGTTTTTGAACTCAGGTAGTTTTCATTCATTATTTTTTATTTTGTATGTATAACCTTAATAGACAGAACCAGGTAACATCGAAAGCCTCAACATTACACAATGATACTTTATCATTTAAATTGACAGGTAAATCTTTACGAACAAAATGTACTAGTACGCGTTGACTTAATAAGCCCAAAATATATTTATGCCTTATGGACTACGCCATGTAACCTTTTTTCAACTTTTTTGACAACCGTGTATAGCTAGATATTTCCACTCCAACCTATGTACCAACCAGCCTGTACATATGACTGCCCACGGCAAGCATAATTTTGTTTGCTATCTTCTGTAAACTATACGACGGAGTAGAATCCGTCCTATATTTCAACCATAGTATACAACTCCTTTTGGGCTACCCCATAAATTATTTCCTTTTTAACATTTTATGTTATCGCCCTGTGTAACATTAATTCCTCTCCATACTTTATGCAACTTCTTATGGGCTATAAAAGAAATAATTTTTTAATCACACCGTATAAATAAAATTTAACTCCAGCATATATTTCAACCATCCTGTATATGATTTGCTTATGTCCACATCATATGACAGTTTTTTAATCACCCTATATAATTTTAATTTCACATTTTTTCAACATTTTTATACCACCAAACGTCCAGTCCACCCTATATTCCAACCATCCTGTATATACGGGTGCCTACAGACCACTATTATTCTAGTCCGTCCTATATTTCAAACTTCATATAAATGCAACGCCTTCAACCACTTTACTTTGTGATTTTGTTTGCTATAACTAAACACCCTGTCCATAGGCCACCAAGTACCAGTTTAAAGTTTGACATCTGTTGTCACTGCATTTTCTATTAGGCCGGGAGAATATGACAACCAAAAGTACCGTCTTCGCAAAATGGAAAAATTTGCATTTAAATAGGTATTTACCTGGTATACAAACAAAACGAACTTGGTACTCATTGATTTAAGGAGCCGAAAATACTATGCTTTACTACCTATATGCTTGAGATGTACATAGATATTTTCAAATTCGCAATTAAAACTTCCAGTGAGTGCCTAAAATTACCGCGCTATTACGTTGGAATTAAAATATTTATGAGGAAATGTCTGTTATGTCATTTTGATGAACTTTTTGATAAGAATTTTGGAATTTTCGGCGATTTTCTGCAAAACTGCAAGTTGCACGTCACAGAAAAGTATATGAGATCACCTAAGGATCTTCCTTAATAGATTAAACGTTAAAAAACTATACACATGCATAAGGAGTTATCGGAAAATCGACCAATATGTTAGGGATATTGGTCGATTTCCATACACGCATGTGTTCATTCACAAATTTTATCACTTTACCAATAGAATTCTTTTTCAAAATTTGAAGTTTCACCAATCCGGATATATACTCTATTAAACAAGACCATATTCGTTAAAAACGGTGCACCACAGGAGAAGAAATCAGGTAACATACATACAAAAAAAAAGCGAAAAAATACGCGACGAATTGATAACCTCCTCCTTTTTGGAAGTCGGTTAAAAAAAACTAAGCAAATGGCACATTCAGTATACATGCATTAGTAAATTTTACATCATATGCATCGATTTTTCAAAACCTGGATCAACGTTACCGGTAAAAACAAAATTACCTCGGAAACTATGAAAATAAATTGCTAAAGAACTTCGTATCAACTCGAATAACAGAAAATTACGGGACAACTTCAAGTTCTTCATAAATCTATGTAAGATGAAACCCTGAACATCGAACTTAACGATAATCGTTTAAGAGGAAGGTTCAAAACGAAAGTTTTGTAGAAGTTTGCAAATAGTTAGTGCCAAAGAAACCAATTTCGAACTACGAAACGACAAACGTCAATAAAATTTGTCTTTGACAGATTAAAAATCCTGAAAAGAAAACGGGGAATTCAATTTGACATTTATAGAAAATGTTCCAGATGCTGTAAAAGTTTTATACTTTAACTAATGATTATTGTGATGAGAAATATTTGACGTAATCTAGAAAATATATCCGGGAATGCACAAAGATTTTCCGTTTCAGTCCTATTCACGTACATTATTTCCAAGAGTTCTTGTCTCAAAAAGATACAAAAGAGATAATTTGTACAATCGTGAAATATTCATTTCCTTGTATGTGGAATGTTAAGCATATTCTACTATTGTCCAGTTTTTATTTCTTCAATAAAATGTACAATAATATCTGTAAAATCAAATAATAATATTCTCATAGATTATATTATACAGCTTGGCTTTCCATCATTCCATATATTTACATCATTAGTCAAATAACGACAAATTTCAGATTGGGTATTGGTCAGCAAACTACATCACAAATGCTTGAAACACTAAGCGCTTTCCCTTCTGCGTTGGATGCGGTACACAACATAATTACTTTTCTTTATAATTTCTTATAGCCCAACCGATGAGAGTGACAACTTCAGCAACATGTCCTTCGTCATTTTTGGATAGTATAATTACAATTTGGTACTTGTAGCTAGCATGAGCTTCCTTGCTAATTCATAGGTGGCGAGTAATCTTTTCCGTGACTGATCTACATACTCATTAATTATTAATTAGTTGGACTTTCTCGCGTTCCAAAAGTCCTCCTGAATCTTTCCATCACTCCGTCTGATTGTGGATGTGACTGCGTAGTTTCGGTTCTGTTAAAGCCCATTAAGTCGCAAAGCTTCCGGAATACATTTGATTCAAAATTTCTATCTTGGTCAAAATGAAGTTCCATTGGTACCCCAAATCTGCTAAACAGCCGCTCTACTAACATCTCTTGGTTTCTGGGAATGTCCACGCTGTATTGCTTAATTTTTCCAACTGATCGATGATTGTGATTTTAGTGGCTGCAAATACATCAAAGAAACGGCAAAATGCTCTTACATGAGATGGTTGGTTCCCATCTGGATCTGCCTACTCATCAGTTCTTCTTGGTTAACATTGGTGAAGGTCTTTCAGATGGTCCGTCGCTCTAATTGGTTCAACGGTAAAGTCTTTTCGCTACACTTTTCCTTGGTTTTTCGGTTGACAGAACTGACAGTTTCTAGGAGGTGACAGTTTAACTCTGCAACTTTGTGGAAATATCCGATTCGTCCGCAGCCGCAACATCTTGCACTGGTAGCGTTAGTATCACTTTCACATGTGATTGCCCATCAAATGGCTTCATGTCTAGCAGGAACTGGGGGCCGATTATTCTCATGGTAACTAACTTTACAATCTCTTTTAATGTGCCTGATTCGTTCACAGCGGAAAAATCTACTCTAGTAGGCTTAGAAACATTTTTCAGTAAGGCGTTTTTACAGACCTTGGTCATCTCAGACAGAAAATTGTAGAACAGTTATTCCACGTGAGTAGTGCCTTCTTGATCACCTTGTACAAAAGAGTTACTTTGGCTTTGACATATTCGTGACTGCTTCAATTTCTAAAGCACGCAAAAGTGTTTCGTTACATTTTTTGATACCCACTAGTCGCAGGCTTTTCTGGATTTCACAATCCCTGATGACTTCAATAAATCTTTGTGTGCCAAACTGCTCGAGACACTCCTCAGCTGTCTCTAAACAGGCTAGCATTATCAGCCTCCTAAGGTGTGCTTTCCCCAGTTTTCCCCAGATTTTTGTTTTCGAGGAGTAGTACTTGGTAAATTTTTCGAAGAATTTGTGTGGTCCCGCCATTCAAAAACAAACCAATTTGTTAGAATCTACCTATTGGTTCTCTTGAATAGTCTAATACAGTGCTTGCTACGGAAATTACAAGGATGCCTTTTCTTGATCATCCTATATAGCGGTAGTTATAGCTGAATCGAACTGTCTTTTGTATATACGCCTGGAAGGACTTCCATCAAAGGTGGGTGGTTTCACAAGTGAATATTTAGTAACCACTGGAACTTGAGGTTCCCTTATTATTTGTATTCAATTTCCTTTTATTCTTTGTTTTCATACCTCTCTTGAACATAGCTAAATTTCATTTTTTAGTTTCCCTTTGACTTTTCTCTGTACTTTGTAAATATATCTTTTTCTTAAATTTTTCCGATACTTTGTTGTCAACTAGTTAATTTATAGTTTCAGTTCGGTGCACCATTTGATGGAATTGTAGTTGTTAAAGCTCTAAAGCTCCATGCCTTGATTTTTTTGTTTTTACTGATTAACTTATTCTTGTTCATTTTGTTTGTCCATTTTTCTAGTTAAAACTAACAATTATATTTAAATAATTTGAAACGAATCTCAAACATTCGACCAAAAACTAAATGATAAAACACGCTCCTGATACTCACAAATAAGGCTAATCTCTCCCATATTTTTTGTTGTCCTTTGCTATACACAAACATTAATACTAACGGTTGAAAGGGAGCTGTAAATATCGAGCTTACCACCGATCCACCTTAACCATTTCCTAACACCCTCGGATTCCCAATATAACATGTTTCAGATCCTCTTTTATAATTCATAGAGGATCCGCTTTGCAAGGAAAACACAAAAACAAGAATAGAGGAAAAAAAATTTTTGTCATGACTTACAGGCGATATTATTTGTTATAAGATTATATCATATAATGTCGTGTCTATTTTTGGTTATGTGAGAAGGATTTACGGGCGTTATTTATATATTTTAAGAAAATAAATAGTAAGGATGACTTTTAAGTTATAACCTATGTACATATTCGAGATATATATATATATATATATATATATATATATATATATATATATATATAAGTGTGATATAACATATATATTATATATACACTTCTCAAATTAAACTTTTTAAAAAAGATTTTTTTATTAAACAAATACAATTATAACTTTGAAATAAAAATGAAAAATAACAATGTAATAATGAATAATAAACAAGAGAGATTTTTCAATATATTACGGATGCTCGGTGGTACTGTAATGTGATACTCCACGTGTCGCTGAGTCAGCTAGGAACGACCAAATATAGTTGTTACATAAGTTCATACAAAGTTCATGTTATAAACTTATATAACAACTTTTTCCGGATTGCTGTGGCGGTGAGCAGGAAAACAACAATTATTGCAAACATGTTTGCACTAATTGTGAACAAGGAGGTGTGCATCTCCAGGAATAGTTGGTTCATCAGTTGATCCAATTTTCTGGAGTACTGACTGAGTTTGTGATTGGCAATGTTAAGGTCTCGGACATCTAGTTCTTGTAGTTTTAAAGGTTCACTACTGGGAAGTTGACTGACGGTAGGCATGGCGACGCAGCAGTTGTAAGGGATATTTACTGGATGATATTTGAGTGAGATGCTATTTTTGGTTGTCCGTCTGGCGTGGACCCTGGTATTGCCGATGAATGCATTGCAGTGGGGCTGAATGTTCATTAATGAATTCGTCGATATGGTTAGTGTGACAACATCTTCTCCCTTGCATTTGATGGTGATGGGCAAAGATCTGGAGATGGAAATCAACCAGAGGTTTATGTTGATCACTTGGGTAATATAAGCTTCTGCATAAAATATCGAAGGTTTGCGGGTTGCGGGAACTGTGATTGGCTGCCTGAGAAGTTGTCCTTCGCAGATGGCATCTTTGTCTGTTGGATGAATTGACTTGGAACAAATTTTCTGCTGTGTGTTTAATGGCTTGCAGTCACTCAGGTCTTCGAAGGATGTATATATTAACGAATCGTCATCTCTCGCTATTAATTTTGTTTTTATTGTAAGTATGTGATAAAACCCTGTTCGATCATCCAAAATTGGGATAGGATAAAGGTGATAAAGAGTGTAAATTGCAGGGTCAACTAAAGGAATAGCATTTCTTAAAGGGTTGAGGTCTTTGAAGACAAGAAGTGTCCATTTGTCGTTAGAAATTTTAAGTGTATTTTCTTCATGAAAGAAAACTCCTATTGTATTTTTAACGGGTGTAGGAGAGTATTGTTGAAGGTTGACCACTGAAAAATAGTCCAAAGAATCTGAAAAGAATTTATTCAAAATAAGGTTTTAGTCTGTCAAGGTTAATTTTACTTATTTGGTTAGTCTGTAGGTTTATAACTGTTGCAGAATTTTTGCGTATCGCGGTAATTTCAAATGGTCCATTGAATTTGTTTTCGGATTTATTTTTAATCTGAGATTCCTTTACGTAAACTTTGTCGGCTTCGTATTCCGGTTGGTTTGTTGAAACATGTTGGTCGAATCGTACTTTTGATTTTTGTTTTTGTTGGTCGGTTTCAGCGCGGGCAAGTCTATAATAGTAATTCATTCTATTATTGAGGTCCCTAACGTATTTGGAACTGAGTTTTTCCTGATCGTATATTGTTTCCGGAGGTCTACTAGAAGTGTGCCTAAAAATTTGTTCGTAGGGCGTAAAACCAATAGTCTTGTTTTCAGTATTGTTGTAGCAGATAACTGCGTAAGGGAGGACGTTGAATGGATGTTCGTTCGCATTTTCGGCTCTATTTTCCCTTATCATTTCCGCTAAAGTCGCGTGAAACCTTTCCAGGATGGTGGACGTTTAAAAAGGATAACTTTATGTCATATAGTTCGCAGAGGTGCCTTATTAGAGTATTGTCAAATTCACGTCCATAGTCGCAATGGATGCGAAGAGGTGTACTGTAATGTTGGAAAAATATTAAGAGGGTGTTTTAGCTGTTTTGTCATCAATAGGCTAAGCTTGAGTAAATTTGGTGAGTTCATCCCCGAAAATTCGAAAATATCAATGTTGATACGTTCGAAGGGTGTTTTTGGTGTTTTGGTTATGACAAAAGGAGCACTTAAGTTTTTCCTACAGAACTTTACCTTTTGGCAAGTTTCGCAAGACTTAATAAATTGCTCTACACTTTTGATTAGTCCAGTCCAGTTATACTTTTCCCTAATATGTCGAATGGTCTCATTAATTCCACGATGTAGGTTATGTTTGCCGCAGTGGTACTGTTGCAGTATAATAGGAATTGCGTCTTGGGAAGGGGTTGTCACAATGTTTTGACAAATCTTTAGTTTTATGTCTTTGTCTGCGAGTATAAAAGATAACGTTTCGAGAATAGGTAGTTCGACGTTGTTTTCAATGCATAAGGTTTCTGAATTGTCGAATTGATCTCGGTTATTATAGAGGATGTTAAAAAGATGCGAGACAACAGTTTGGGGATCGAATGGTAAAGCGACAATTAAATAATTTCTATGCTGGACAGATTTGCTGGCTAGAATGTTTAGTGGGTCGGTAGTGAAATTTGGTCTTCTTCGAAAATGTCTTCGATGATTTTGTCATACACGTCATTGAGTTTATTTTGCCAGAAGAAAGTGACTTTTCGTTTCTGACATTTGTCTAGGAGTTGGGCGTTAGAAATCTCTATTTTTGAGTAATCGATTATCGGCCCGTTTTTATATAGTTGAACAAATCGATTAAACTTTGTTGTTCTTGATCATTGTCGGTGTCTGGTTGTTCTGAGTCAGTTTCGTTATTTGCATTGTTTAAAGTTGTTAATTTTTATTCGGGAAAGAGCGTTAGCGTTCTGAGTTACCTTGCCAGGTTTGTATTCTATCTTATAATTATACTCTTCTAGCTTAAGGTGCCATCTGGCTAGACGACTGCCAGGTTTTTTGATGGAAAAGAGCCAAGTAAGTGGGCGGTGATCGCAGAGTAAAGTAAACTTTCTCCCAAAAAGATAAGGTCTGTAGTGCTTGACTGCCCAAACAATGGCTAGCAGTTCCCGTTCGATAGTGGAGTATCGAGTTTCTGCAGCGCAGAGAGTAGGGAAGCATATGCTATAGAAAGATCTTATCCTAAGGGGCCTTGTGAGAGAACAAAAACACTAGCATCAGTAGTGAGCAGGAATGGTTCTTCGAAATTTGGGTATCAAGATAGGGTCAGATACAAGGGCTTGCTTCAGTTCGTTGAAGGAAAACTTGCAGTCTGCGTCGAGTCGAAGATGAATTTGACGTCTTTCTGCAGACGTTTCGTTAGAGGTTTTGAGATTTTAGCAAAATTTGGGATAAAACGTTGGTAATATCCGGCGAGACATAGAAAAGATTTGACGTCTTTAGGAGTTTGGGGCTGAGGAAAATTCTGGGTGCATTCAACCTTTGAAGGGTTTGGTTTTACTCCTTCTTGGGTAATGAGATGACCAAGGTAAGCCACTTCCTTACGGAGAAACTCACACTTGTCAGGTTGAATTTTAAGTTTGACTTTCTAAGAAGTTTAAAGACTTCTGTTAAACGGGACATATGCTCATGGATGGTTGGTGAATAGACTATGATGTCATCCATGTACACGAAGCAACGTTCATTTTGGATACCCAAAAGAATGTTGTCCATGACCCTCTGAAAAGTAGAAGTTGCATTTTTCAAACCAAATAGCATACGAACGAATTCGTAATGGACATAGTCAACAGAGAAACGGGTCTTGGGAATGTGTTCGTCAAGGATTTCCAACTGATGGAACCTGGAAGCGAGATCCAGTGTCGAAAAGTATTGACACTTACCAAGTTGGTCGAGGAGATCAGAAATGTTGGGCAGAGGATACTTATCGTCTACAGTTAGTTCTTTTAACTTCCTATAGTCGATAACAACGCGCCACTTTTGCTTACCAGAAGAATCGAGTTTTTTTTTTAGGGACGACCCATACGGGGGAGGACCAAGGAGAAGCATTTTGGAAATTTGGGTTTTCACTTCCTCCTTATGCACTTGAGGATATCTGTACGATTTCGTGAAAACGGGCTTGGCATTATTGGTGTCAATAGAATGTTTGACTGCTTTAATAAACGTCAAAACATCGCCTTCGAGATAGAAAGTATCTTCGAATTCTAAACAAAGATTCGTGATAAGTTCTCGCTCTTTGTCGTTAAGATGTTCTGTCCGCATTTGTTCCCTAATAGTTAAGTTTCTGTCTAAGTTTATAGAGTCAGGGTAATCGTGTGTATTCAGATTTAACAGAGGGTGTGTATGGTCAAGGGGTTCTAAATGAAGATTGGAAAATTTAACAGTTTTGGGTATTGCGTTCGCGTTTATTCTTGAAGTCAGAAATTCTCCCTTTGAATTAACACGTACAACCGCGTTGGGAAGTCGTATTTTGTCAATTACTTGTGTCGGTAAAATTGCGTCAGTATTTCCAACTTCACCTTTAAATTTGAAAATTTGTATGAGTTTGAGCGTTAGTACTGGGGGTGTCTGTTGGTTGTGTATTAGATTGGTCGTGATCGCGCACTTTATGTAGGGGAATAGTTTTAAAGTTAGTAATTAATTCTTTGGATTTTAAGTCGACAATACATTCTACAATACTCAAACTAGGTCGTAGATAAAGACCTTGTGTCTATTACCTAGAGCGAAAGGAATGAGGGTGGACATTGAGATCGGGATTTTCTCATGAGTAAAGCCTTGAATTGTTACTCTTTCGGGAGATCTTTGTGAGAAGTTATTGACAGTGTTTTTTTTGAAAATGGAGATACCAGCTCCGGTATCATTTAGGAGTTTAAATTTTCCGGAAGCGTCGTTGATATAATAAAGGTACTTGGAATTTACTGTCAGAAGGGAACTTAAAGAAATGTTTGTTCTGGGAATTCAGAGCGGGGTTGAAGTCTTCCAAATTCAAGCTCTGTATTTAAGTTTGGACTTCGGAAAGGGTAATTGTCGTATCTGGGGGTTGATCTAGGCTCGGGAGCGCTAGAAAATCCTGGTATTCATTAGGGCTGAAAGGTGCGACAGGGGTATTATCTACCATTTGTTCAAACCCATGGATATTATAGTTTTGGGTGTAATCATCGTAATACTTCTGGTTATTATCAGTATAATAATCATACTCGTCTGCAGAATATTCGTGGTAGTTGGCATTTTGATGGTGATTAAAATAGTGGGTCCTTTCTGGACGGAAATTTGGGTTTGTCTGTATTACAAACGGTCGAAAGTTGTTCGGCTTAAAAGGAGGTCTTTGAAAATTATTTGGTCGAAATTGTTGACCTTGATTGTTGCTATTATTATTGATTGGATTTGGCCTCGATGATTGATTCGGCCCAACGGAATTTGGTCTGTTACTTTGGTTAAAAGGCTGAGGGTTATTTTGATATCTTAACCGACAGTCAGCAGCGATGTGGCCTAATCGCCCACAATTTAAGCATTTAGGAGGTGGAGTTGGATTTCTAGCCTGAAAAGATGGCTTAGGCGGAACAGATTTATTTACTTTTTGTTCTTCAAAATAGGATAATTGAAGTTCTCTTCTTATACGAGAATGGGCCTCAAGAATATCATTCGGATTACTGGCATGGATAATTTGGCCTAATCGAGGTTCTAAACCGGTAATTAGGGTGTTTAAGACCATAGTGTCAACGAGAGTGGTTTGAGCGTCTTTCTGATCGTTGCTTAGACTATGAGCTTCTTGGATACATGAGTGCATTTTCGCACTCAAAACCTGAAGTCTGTTATAGAATGTCAGGGGGAGCTCGTTTGATAGTTGTTTCAAACGTTGGAGATCGTGAATTAAAGAAGACAGATCCCTAGAGTCTCGGAAGTGAAGTGTGCTTTATTTCGAGATACGACGCGGGATTCCTAGAATTAATTAACTTCGCCGCTTTTCCCCTTAACTTATTTTTAATGTGGATTACTAACAAGTATTTTTGTTCAGCAGTTGACATGTTATATGCACAATTGCAACCATGAATAAATGTGGCCAAAGAAATTTGGTCGCTTTCAAACCCTCGAATTATTGAAAATATTTCCAACAACCTATATTCTTCCATAACAGTGTTGTTCTGTGTTTGTGCCATGTCGATTTAATAGATTTCAAGAATAATATAAATAAAATATATGGTGTAAAAATCAATAATCAATAAATGGGGAAATACGAAAGATATTTGGATGATAGAATAGTATTAATAAAATAAAATGTAAATAAAATCCATAAATCAAATAATTCACTCAATCGAATAAATAAATCAAAGTAATCAAATAAATCATAAAATATTAATGTAATCAAATAATAATCAGTAAAGACGCGAGATATATCAAATACATAAAGAAGTATTCGAGAAGACATTCAATTGTGGGAAGCGCAACTGATGAAGGTTCCCTAACCAGAAACAAAATATATTACATATATTGTCTTGCCTACAAAGGAATGACGCCTCGAAGGGACTATTCAATATCTCTGACAGGTGAAGTAACCTGAAAATTTTATCGTGACATTCTGTCCTAGGAGTAAAAGAAGAACAGCAATTACACGGAACGGCTCCAGATTCGGAACCTCTGTGTGCTATTTCTCTCGAAAATCCTAGATGTCGGTCTTACATCTCGCATCTTCAAATTTAACGAAATGTATCAAATATATAAAGAAGTGTTCTAGAGGACATGCAATTGTGGGAGGCGCAACTGATGAAGGTTCCCTAACCAGAAACAAAATATATTACATATATTGTCTTGCCTACAAAGGAATGACGCCTCGAAGGGACTATTCAATATCTCTGACAGGTGAAGTAACCTGAAAATTTTATCGTGACATTCTGTCATAGGAGTAAAGGGAGAACAGCAACTACACGGAACGGCTCCAGATTCGGATCCTCGGTGTACTATTTCTCTCGAAAATCCTAGATGTCAGTCTTACATCTCGCGTCTTCAAATTTAACGAAATGTATCAAATACATAAAGAAGTGTTCGAGAGGGCATTCAATTGTGGGAAGCGCAACTGATGAAGGTTCCCTAACCAGAAACAATATATATTATATATATTGTCTTGTGTACAAAGGAATGACGCCTCGAAGAGAATATTTAATAAATCAGTGATTCAATTCACTGAATTAAAAATATCAAATAATCAAAATATTAAAATCAATTATTAATAATCTTAAACGTTAAACGATTCACTATTATTCACATCAACAGGAACATTGGAAGATCCGTGTTCTCATTGTTATCGCAGTTGGGAGTTCTTCCAGGTTCTTTGCTCCTTTGAGGGATAGCATCCGCCGCTACCAGTTAGAAGTATGCGCGTGTTCTAGTAACGTTGACGGATCCTACTGACTGCGCTAATTTGTTATATTACACTTCTCAAATTAACTTTTTTAAAAAAGATTTTTTTATTAAAACAAATGCAATTATAACTTTGAAATAAAAATGAAAAATAACCATGTATTAATGAATAACAAACGAGAGAGATTTTACAATATATACCCTAATGAGTGCTGAATCGGCACTTTCGACACGGCGATTCCCACGGATGCTCTGCGGTACTGTAATGTGATACTCCACGTGTCGCTGAGTCAGCTAACAACGACGAAATATAGTTGTTACATAAGTTCACACAAAGTTCATGTTATATATATATATATATATATATATATATATATATATATATATATATATATATATTATATCTTCACAAATACAAATACTTAAAAAATATATATTTTTATTTAAAACACAATTTAAATATTTTTACTTGAAAGTTACGTTAAACAGTATAAATGAAATAAATGAAAGCGATACACTTAACGCTCACAGCCATCGCATGTGCATTTATAAGCTACGTGTTGCATTGTCAGCAGTCAGCAGTTTTACACGTGCGATGCGACAATTATTATAATGGAAAATATTGTCAGGTAGGTGAACCCAGAAATGTTCTTTTTGACGGATGGCTGATTTATTAATTCGTCTAGGTCCTAGTAAGTTGATGTGTGATTGAACGTCAGCACGGAATACGTTGGTTGGGTGGACGTTAGTTTCTAGTGATAAAGTTAGTGCATCGAGAATTCTGTCGTTGGTAGCCAAAAGCTTGTTCTAGAGCGGAGAGATTTCTATGAACTAGAAGAGTCCATTTGTGATTTGACACGGCTATACGTGATTCTTCATGATAATAAATCACTATGGTGTTATTGATTGGCTTTATTTCAAATTGGTATGCTGCCAATCCGAACAGCAGGATGACCCTGTAAAAAAATCAGTCTTCTGTGAAAGGTTTCATACGGTCAAAGTTTACTTTTGTTTTTTGGTTAGTACGAGAATTTAGTAAAGTAGCCTTGAATGTAGTTCTACTATTTGAAAGGGTCCGTTAAATTTGTTTTGTAGTTTATCTTTGAACTGAGATTCCCGTACGTAAACCTTGTCACCTACTTGATAATTTGGGGTTTTGTCCGAAACATGTTTATCGAATCGAATTTTGGCTTTCTATTTTTGAGTATCGGTTCTTTCGCGTGCTATTTTGTAGTACTGTGAAATACAATTATTTAAGTCTCTGATGTATTTAGTAATCAAGTCCTTTTCGTTATAGAGGGTTTCAGGTGGTCGGCTAGACGTGTGCCCGAAAACGAGTTCATAGGGTGTGAACCCATGAGTTTTGTTAGCGGAGTTGTTGTAGGTAATAATTGCGTATGGCAGAGTATTGAAGGGGTGTTCGTCAGGGTGCTCGGCTTTATGAATACGGATCATATCTAACAAAGTTGAATGAAAACGCTCTAATGAGCCGTTAGATTGGGAGTGCCCTACACTAGAGTAGGAAAGTTTAATATCGAACAATTTGCAAAGGTCTTTGAGGAATGCATTGTCGAATTCACGACCGGAGTCGCAGTGTATTTTCAGAGGCGTTACAAAGTGTTGGAAAAACACCAAGAGTGTACTAACGACAGTTTTAGCGGACTTGTCGCTAATCGGGTAGGCCTGGGAATATTTAGTTAATTCGTCTCGGATATTAAGGCCATAATTTTTGCTAGGAACTTCGAGAATGTAGATATTTATCCTTCCAAAAGGGTTCTTGGAGTTTCGGTTACTACTAAGGGATTGTCAAGGTTTTTTCGGAAAGCTTTAGTTGTCTGACAGACTTGACAGTTTCTAATGAAGTTTTCTAGTCTTTTGTAATACCTTGCCAGTTATAGTTTTCTTTAATTCGTCTAATAGTTTCGTCGTCGATCCCTCTGTGTATGTTGTTTTTACCGTTATGGAATTCATCTAGTATTATTGGCACTTGAACTCTTCCTAATGTTTTTGTTATGTTCTAACAGACTTTCCACTTTATGTCTGTTTCTGCGAATATAAACGAAAGCATTTCGAGTATAGGTCGGTCTAAGTTATTTTCAACGCAGTATAGTTCAGAGTCAGTTAGAAGGTCTTTGCTCTTGTAAATTGACGCAAATAATACCTCGTTCACAGTGTCGAAATCAGTCTGTAGGGGAATAATGTAATATCGTCTTTTTCGAAAGCTTTTACTATTGAAAATATTGATTTTAAATTGCTCGATGTCGGCGTTCTCTTCGAAGATATCCTCAAGAATTTGTTATGAAAATTTTTTAAATTGCCGGATTGAAAGGAAACTAAGATATTTTTGTTTTGTCTATCAAGGACTTGATAGTTGGAGTACTGAATTTTACTATAGTCGATAAGTGAGACGGTCTTATACCGTTCTATGAATGTCCGAATTTCTGTAAAAATTGAGTTGTCCTCGTCGTCGGTTTCAAGTTGTTCTGTATCACTGTCTTCGTTTTCGTTTAAGGGAGTTTTCGTGAAGTCTTGGAGTTTGATGTTTGATTGGAAAGTCATACATTCATCAAAATGGTTGATTCGAATGCGTGAAAGGGCGTCTGCGTTCTTTTTTACTTTTCCCGGTTTGTATATAATTTCATAATTGTACTACTCGAGTTTGAGGCGCCATCTGGCAAGTCGACTACCTGCATCTTTAATACAAAAGAGCCACGTTAACGGGCGGTAGTCGGTCAGAAGTTTAAACTTTCGTCCAAAAATTATTGGCCTGAAGTGTTTAACGGCCCAAACAATAGCTAGAGGTTCACGCTCTATAGTGGACTATCGAGTCTCAGCTTTGCAGAGGGTCCTAGATGCGTACCCAATTGGCAGATCTTTGCCTATTGGTCCCTCTGAAAGCACAGCGCCGATTGCAAATGCGCTAGCGTCCGTTGTCAAAATAAAGGGCTCATTGAAATCGGGATATATTAAAATTGGTGTCGAAGTGAGGGCTTGCTTTAATTCATTAAAAGAATTAACGCATTCAGAACTGAAATAGAATGAAATATCTTTTTGGAGCAATTTTGTGAGTGGTTTTGAAATTTTAGCAAAATTGGGTATGAATCGACGATAATACCCGGCTAATACTAGTAAGAATTTGATATCTTTTTGATTTTGGGGCTGAGGAAATTTCAATATACATTCTACCTTTGATGGCTTCGGTTTAACTCCATGTTTGGTAATCAGATGTCCGAGATTGGCAAATTCTTTGCGAATGAATTCGCACTTGTCGGGTTGGATTTTGAGTTTTGCCTTTCGTAGGCGTTTAAAAACATCAGTAAGGCGAGATAAATGTTCGTTGATAGTGGAGAGTATACGATTATGTCGTCCATATAGACGAGACAACGTTCGTTTTGAATTCCTAAAGGAATGTTGTACATAAACCTCTGGAATGTTGAAGGGGCATTCTTTAGACCAAAGGGCATCCTTCCGAATTAGCAGTGCCCATTCTCAACGGTAAACGCGGTTTTGGAAATGTCTTTTGGTTAATCTCAATCTGATGGAATCTTGAGGCGAGGTCGAGTGTTGTGAAATATTGGCATATGCCAAGTTGATCTAATAAGTCCGAAATCTTAGGGAGAGGATATTTGTCCTCAACCGTTAGTTCTTTGAGTTTTCGATAGTCAACTACAACGCCCCACTTTTGCTTTCCTGAAGCGTCCAGTTTTTGTCGGTACTACCCATACAGGGGAGGACCACGGCGAGTTTGAATGGCGTATAATACCTTCGCCTAGCATTTTCGTTACCTGGGATTTAACTTCCTCTTTATGTATCTGAGGGTAGCGATAAGATTTCGTGAAAACTGGTCTAGAGTTGTTAGTTTCGATGGTATGTTTAATTTCGTTGGTGAATGACAGATTGTCTCCTTTGAGATCAAATATGTCAGAGTAGTCAAGACATAGTTGTGATATTAAGTCGGATTCTTCTTCATTTAAGTGATCAAGTCGAAGTTGATTGAAAATTTGCTCTTGTCGTTCTAGTATGTTGTTGTCTATTGGTTGGGTTTGTGAAATAGAATTCACACTGAAATGTTGTAAAGGCTCAAGTTTAATGTCAGTGAAATTTATAGTTTTAGGGATGGCATTTGCATTTAATACGGATATCAGAAATTGGCCATTATTGTAGACTTTTACTAGAACATTCGGAAGATGGACTTTTTCAATTTCTATGCCTGTTAATAGGGCGTCTGTATGTCTAAGGTTGCAAGTAAGTTTACAGATGTGCTCTGTACGGGGTGAATGTAAATTGTGTTGACGGGGTTACATGAAAAGTTTTTAGGGGTATTTTTACTGATTAAATCATCTGTTACTTTAAATAACGGAAGTGTTTTGAAGTTGGTTACTAATTGCCTTTTATGGAAATCGACGATACAATTATAATGTTAGAGGAAATCGGAACCTAACAATCCGTCGAACTCGATATCGATATTGCAAATGTAAATCTTATGACGATCATTGATATTAAACGGGACGAGAGTCGATTCGTTGATATGAATTTTCTCGTTAGTTTTACCCTGGATGACGACATTTTCTTGGAACCTTTCCCTGAATCGTTTGCAAGTTTCTGGCTTAAAATAGAGAGTCCTGCACCGGTGTCCACAAGAAGTTTGTAGGTGTGGGATGCATCGGTGATATAATATAAGTTCTTAGAGTTTACGGACGAGAGAGGTCTTACAGAAATCTCTGTTCGGGGATATTCAGATTGGGGTCGAAGCTGTCTAAATTCAAAGTTTGAATGTGGGTTGAAGTCTGACATATCCGGGGGTTCTTTTTGGGGGGTAGTGTCCTGAAATTTGTCGGAAAAATTTCGTCCTAGTTTTCAAAGTAGTTTTCGCTCTCGAAGTCTGTTCTAAAGTAATCGTTAAAGTCATTCTGGAAATTGTCGTAGAAAGAATAATCGTTATAGTCGAAATCTGTGTATTGGTACTGGTTGTGTGTTGGGTTCGGATAAGTCTGTTCACTTCTAGGATTTTCGAACTCATGATTGTTTAGGTGATGAGTACGTTGTTGGCGGTAAAAATTAGGGTTTGGTTTAAATTGGTCTGTATTTAGGGGTTGATTACTTCTTGATGGGCGTTGTTGCTGAAAATTTCTATTGGGTGGAAAGTTTGTTTGACGAGGTTGCTGATAATTTTGTTGGTTGGAATGTTGGCGAATGGAGGGCGAGGTATTTCAATTAACTGAGTGGCCCATTCTCTTACAGAATGTACATTGATTTGGAGGTGGCAATTGATTCGGTCTTCTAAAGGTCGGAGTTGTATTTTTGAAGTTATAGAATTTTTGAGTTTCGAGATGATTTAATTGAATTTCTCTTTTAATTCTAGAGATCGCGTTAAGATATCTCTCGGATCACTTGCTCGAATTATTTGTCCCATTTTTGGCTCTAGACCTGTAAGCAGGCTGTTTAGTGTCATAGGTTCAATTACATCTACTTGGGCTTGTTTTTCCTTACTAGTCAAATTTTGTTTTGTGACCGCTGCCAGCATTTTTGCCTGGTGGGTCTGAATTCTAGTTGAGAAAGTTAAGGGTGATTCGGATGTTAATTGTTTCATACGTTGGAGATCCTGAATGAGTGCCGATGGGTCTCGAGGATTTCCGAAATGGTTTTCTAAAAGAGTTGCAATGTTAGTCAATTGTGTAGGGTTTCGCGAATTTACTAGTTCCGCTGCCCTGCCACTGAGTTTATTTTTTATGTGGAGTATAAGTAGGACCTGTTGGTTATGGGTCGCCATACTGTGGGCGGTGTTACAAGATGTGATAAAAGTATTTAAAAAGATGGGGTTACCGTCATACTCCGGTACTATCGCAAAAATCTCGGAAATTTTATAGGGCTCCACAGTAGGAGTGGCTGCACCTTGCCTTGTAGTAGTCATATTGTTTAAAAATCAAGTATTTGCACAATATTAAAAGTCGAAATCAGATTATATTGTCAAATTGACAATGGTTAAACGTATAAATAAATGTGAAAATAGATAAATATTAAAATAATTAGATCAGGTTATTAGAAGTTGTCGTTAAAAATAATGGTATAAATTTAATATTTAATTATCAATATGTACCTAAATTGGTCAAAAATATTTCTTACCTTGCACTTTTACTCAAAATTGTTTAATCATTTACCTAATAAATTGAAAATACTCACTCGCAGGAAATTTAAAATTTACTTTAAAAAAATTTTGTTAGAAAAATGTTACTATTCTGTTTCTGAGTATTTAGAAGATTCTATTATATTCTAAATTTGTTTTTAAAAATTTTGTTTTTAAAATTTGTTTTTAAATATGTATGTGTAACTTGTGTAATGCTTATTGGTATATATGTGTATATATGTGTACATATGTATGTGTATATATGTGTGTATATGTTTATATGTACATTACAATTGTAATTAATTTTCTATGTGTCATGACGTGTATATCCATTTGTAATGGCTGAAAAACAAAATAAATAAATAAAATAAATGTAGTGATGTAATATGTTTCAAATATTTAAGGAATATTAATGTATATATCTTTGATGATAGAAATGGTGATTAAGTGTATCAATAAATGGAAATAATAAAATAATAATAACGTAATCCTTACAATATAATTCCTGGCATGGACTGTTCTGTAAGTTGACTGCACTGGTTAGCCGTTGCGTGTTCCTGGTCTAGCTCGCTTCCAGTTGTGTCCCCAGCAAGGGGTTGATTGTCCCACGAAGTTTTGGAAAACACCACGACTAGTGTTCTAGTCGTTTTGGAACAATCCTACTGACAGCGCCAATTACATATCTTAACAAAGACAAATGCTTTAAAAATATATTTTTATTTAAAACAAAAATTAAATATTTTGCTTGAAAGTTACGTTATATAATATAAATGAAAGAAATGAAAGCGATGCACTTAATGACGCTCATAGCCATGCCATGTGCATATATAGGCTACCTGTTGCATTGTCAGCAGTCAGCAGTTTTACACATGCGGTGGGCATTTGCGTATTTCCTGGGAATTGCTATATCGTGTAATATGACACCATGTGAACGACTCATTTGACCGGTTACACGGTGTTGTCATATTACTATTCTAAGTATTGTTTACAACATATATAACATATATATATATATATATATATATATAATATATATATATATATATATTGTAATGGATTTAAATAAACATAAAATCATATAGAAACTTTAGCAATTTGAATAAGTGAAATAAATGAGATAATGTAAATAAAATGCATACATATATAAAATAAGGAAATTTCAGGAATCAAAATTGTAAAAATGAAGTGACAAGTATTTGTAAATAAATAAGAAATCATATTATAAGATATATATAAACTAATAATACAAACAATGTAAAAATATTTCAAAAGCAAATTGTTGAAAGAATAAAAGGTGGCATATAAAGTTAGATATTATATCATGCAAATTTTAATAAAAGATTAATACTTACATAAAAAAATATATGCAAAAACTCATAATAAGGTCAAACATCAAAAAGGTTAAATTCACTTGTAAAATCATAATAGAGTTTGTAGAGCATGTATAGATTACATATTAGGCCATGAGAATACCAAGGTAAAACATATTTTAGATCGAAATCAAGTTTTAAATACATAAATTCTTTAGTAAACGGAGGATCGAAATGTCAAAATTATAAAAACCGTTATAAGTCTTCAGAATTGATGGAACAGTAAAGAAATTTATATTAATAGATGGGGCGTACAGCATATTATAAAAAAAGTAAATAGTTCAAAGATATAAAGTCTAAATTTTAATAAAATCCAATTTTTATAAAGTACCTGTTAAATGACTGTTGGCCAACAGGTGACAAGTGTCAACCCAATGTTTTTGGAAATATGAATTAATGATTCGAGTAAAATTAATGAGGGTAAAAGGTATTGAAATATAAGTTGAAGTTTGTTTAGATTTTTGGATATGATTTAAAAGGATAATAGTTGGAAATTAATAAGATAATTATAAGCGGAAATGGAAATAGCAGGTTTATTTTACCATAAATCACATAAATAAGAAATGTGACACTAAAAAAATTATCTTTGGTCGTCAAGCTTCGAGCAGATAGGTTCAAAAAATTTCGTTCTCATAATTCAGTTTCTATGACAACGAAATTAATGTCCTATGATATAAAACAAATTTACTGTTCCATGTCAGCAAGAGAAGAGTAACTGAAAATTTTAATTTAAATTTATTTGGAAAAGGCGAATTGAAAGTATTTTTTATAAATGGTCGATAAAAGTAAGATGATGAGAATTATTGTTATGAAAATTTAAAAATCAAAAAATTATTGGGAGAAAATAAATTTGCAAAACAGCACGAGATATTCAATTGAATGGCAGAATTTTACCAGTAAAGTAACTTCAAATTTGGAATTATTGTTAAAGACCAACCATCAGAAGAAGGGAATTCGAGAACCAACAACAGTGAGTTTTTGAAACATTGTTTAAAGAAAGTTAAGATTTTGAAAAAGTTTAATTTACAAAATAAGGAAATCATAAAAAAATAGTCAAACAGTGGTAATAATAACAGTTTTTACAATTTTAGAATAATAAATATTTGTGACTGAATGATCAGAATATTTTGTAACATAAGTTGATAGAAATTTAAGAGTAGTTAAATAAACTTGTATCAAATACTGTATTGTGGAAAATTTAAATAAATTGTATTTTAATTGGAATATTAGAAATTTGATTATTAGTAATTTAAAATTTAAAAAATAGAAAAAGTAAAGTGCAAATAGAATTTCAAAATTTAAAAAAAAGTGTCAGTGAACCTGAAGAGAAATAGATATTGTAAGATAAACAAGATAAGTATAAAATTTATTTATTTATTTACAATTTGAAGATTTGAACCCAAGCGAAAAAGACCCTGAGATAATAAAATTATAAATTATAAATTCTAAATTAAATTCAATTACACTTTCATACAATTTATTGAATACTACAAGAAATTAATCAGATTCAGGATTTATTTGAACGTACTGATAAATGGAAAACGTTTGTGAGAGGTGATAGGTAAGCTCAGGCTGCTGCAAATTAATAACAAAGAAGTGGCAATGTTCATGGAAATGCTATCTTATAAAGTTCGATAAAACTGCAGAGATACAATCTCCAAAATGTTTGACATTAAGTTATTACACACAAATTCTTGCTGATTAAGAGTCATTACTGAAATATATATGGCAGCGTCATATTCACCAATATTCGAACATTATAACAAGATCTACCCTCCGTTACATATTTGTTCCTATTTCCTTTTCATGTATTCTCTAGTTAGTTATCTGCCACCGGTTTAAGTCATTGTCCCTTCTTATTTTAGGACATTTTCTTGATCACTCCAGGAATTTTACTTTGTGGGTGGTGTCAATTACCACGATCTCATTTCTTATTCATGCTATCCTCTCTCTGTCTTCTCCCAGTTATCACGATTATGAATCTCTTCATAGACCTTTGTGTAATTGCGGTTATTAGAATCAAGATCTCACATTCGTCAGGTAGTACGGGTGGAACAAATTGATACAATGCTATTTTCTTAAAATGCTTTATAGACTTGAAGACTATTGAGATCTTTTCAAATTTGGCCAAACAAGTTTGATCCGAATGGTTATTATGATTAGCAGCGAACGTAATACACGTGTTAAATGTCCCAGGCATTTTATTACTTCTAGGGTTTGATTGTGAGTTCTGTGTGTCTATACTACTTCATTTTACATTGTATCTTTCCTATTATTTATTTTTAGGCTTCGTTGGTAATTGCTTCAAATTCAATTATTTGTTGTTGCTGTACGTCTGTCTTTTTGGCAATAAAATGTCTTTATCAAATCTTAGACGGTTAACATATTCTTCATTTATATTATGTCCTTTGCAGTTTGAATTACTTGTCGGAATTCATATATTCTAAGTTTGGCTTTAGCTTGGCTGTGTATAATACTGGCCAGTATTTCTATGTATGGCTTATATACACTTTGTTCGCTCAGGGTTTTTTCTTGCCTTCGAATACATAGTGTAGAACTCTTCAAAGTCCATGAAAAACAAGGCAAGTAGTAAATAATATTCTTTGATCCGGCTAATATCTTAGAATATGTGTATTCACCGTTGACCAGAATATAGAGTTTTGTATTATATTTTGAATAATCTTGGAGAATACTTAGTTCAATACCGGTAGGAAACAGGCTAGGCGTTTGGATGTTCTTTCGAAGGCGTATTTTAATAAATCAGTTGTTAATCCCTCGTCACCGGTCGCTTCATGAACTTCACCGCTGACTCCCTTCGTCTTCCATGCCTACCTCTACCTTTTTTTTAAATACAAAAATTACACAGCTTTTGAAACAAATTCATTCCATAACACATATGAATTGTTAAAAAAATTGTATTTTTGCAAAAAAATGTATTTTTGCAGTTTTTGTTGCTTCTGTAGAGAAAAAAGTTTAAACATGTCCGATTTTTTGAGGTCATAGCCAACTATGGTTTCCATTCAAAAAAAGATAAGTTTGTGTCATATCTCGAAAACTGTCTGTCACGCAAACGAAGACATGACAATCATACTCGGGATACAATTCCCTTCAATTTTGACATTTACACTTTTTTTATAAAATCAAAAAGAAAGGAGCTAGAGGGATTTGACTAAATCGACAGAATTTCGTTTTTTCAAAATATCTAGTAAGTCATGACTTTTTACAAAAATCCGAAAGTGTCATTAATTTGGACCAGTAAAACTGCAACTATTTCCAATTTAACCATTGCTCTATCTCCGCTAGTTTCCGAGATCCCCATACTGATCATCAAAAAAAAACTCACCCTGTATGTAATTAGAATCAATTGAGAATTGAGAAGAACAATTGAAGTATAAAACATTTATAATAAGAGTTTACAATGATTATGAGTACAAAACAATAAGAAATAAGAGTATTAAAGATTTGGTGAATATATATGACAAGATGAAGGAGAAGGCAGACATTAAGTACAAATTTGAATACCTATATAATTTTTTGATAATTAAATCACCGTATATATCAACAATAATTCAAAGAAAGATAATTAATTTACTTAAAAATTTATTTAAAAGTTAATATAAAAGAAAATAATAAAAGTCAAACGGAATCCACCCAAAGATAAGAGTGAAACATACATTATAAATAAATTAATTAAAATTACATTTCAATAAAAACAATAATAATATTTTATAATAAAAACAATTTATATAAAACACAATAACAAAACCAAAAATATATATAAATCAATATAAATTGGCTTAGCCCAACAGTCCAACGTGGTGCTAGTGACACTGAGATTCAAATATGTTTACAAATTACAGCATATATATAAAATATATATAATATATATATATATATATATATATATATATATATATATATATATACGCAGGAATAACGGCTGGTCGTTCGATATAAGTTGAATAATTAACGGGATTCAGCATTTATATATATATATATATATATATATATATATATATAAATGCGCATTCGTTTTTGGCCAATAATTCATGCAACAAAGCATTATTACGGACGTATGCCAGAAGCAGTTTTCTTTCAGACTGACTCCCCTAAAAGCCACTGATAGACATTTCTTTCAACTCGACTGCCTTTGTCTCAGCGCTTCTAAAAATAGCATAGATCCGACAGCTTTTACATACTTGCATGAATTTTTCTTCACAGGTCTTCTATCCTACTTTTTTATGTCGCTTGGAAATGCCATGCAAACCGTGAAATGGAGCAACTCTTGTATTTCAAACTTTGCGTTTGTGTGATCTTGAGAAAGAACTACAAGAAGCAATGATAAACGAGGAGGAAACGAGTAGCGGAAATTTATGCTTTCCTTTTCATAGAACGCTGATGCACATTTATGAGAGAGTTCCTTGATAATTGAGACAATTTATACCATTCGTAAGTTTCTTATTGTATATATATATATATATATATATATATATATATATATATATATATATATATATATATATATATATATATATATATATATATATATATATATATATATATATATATATATATATATATATATATATATATATATATATATATATGAGCATAAGATAAGTTCGATGCCCTATGTCAACAAGTTGCATGTAGTTTTTGGAGGTGGTGTCGTGGTGTCATAACAATGTGATTAGCACCACTTGTTCTATAAAGATACTCCTAAAATTCCTATACTGTTCCAATAGTTAGATCAATTGTATGCTTTTGTTTATTATTGTGTAATCTTTTCTAAAATGTATATATATATATATATATATATATATATATATATATATTTCTGACCCTGATGAAGGAACGGAAAATAGATTCCGAATGAATTAAAGAGTACACGAACCAACAAAGTCTAATCAACACAAACTTAAGTTATACACAGTGTAAGATATGCAGTGCAGATATTTTGGTAGATAAAAGAATTTATCAGATCAGTATAAACATAAAAAAATACATTGTGTGGTCTAATGAAACTACGATGGATGTGAAACTTAGTTCCTGCATGTCCTACATTAAATTTTGATAACAAAATTGATTCACATTTAGTTACCGAAAACAACGTCTTGTTATAATGAAAGTGAATAATATTCGAAGATGGAATGTGCGATGCGAATACAGTCTATAAACCTATTCTGTAACTAACATATGCTATATGATGTCTCTTATTTAAAAATAACCAAATACAAAGCAATTAAAATTTGTAACTCGAATAATTTTGGAATAGACAATAATCAATGTGAATAAGGGCTATATACCCGCTCTGTTGCCATAAAACAAATGTTTTAGAATGTTTGATTTACATTCGTCATTACGTAGAAAAGAATTTATCGATTACCTGAGGACCCCTCTGTATATTAAATGAAACAGATCCCAGAACCCCCAATATTAGTTCATTCTTTACAATATTTTTGTGTATACATTATACCTTTATATTAAAGCAAGTGAACAATCACAATTTGTGATGAGCCATCTTCATAATTTTACTACATGGAATCAAGAATAAGAATATTAGATAATAAACACAATCGACACTTAACATGTCATTGTCATTTAGAGAATTTCGATTATTTCCATAGCCTACTTGTCTCCCACAGGCACTTTGGAAATTAGCTTGCATGTTCTGATATTTATTAATACTTTCAATTTCAATTGGTAACATTTGGCTTGAAAATTTATCAACTAGCACTTTTCACTAACATCTCTGGTTTAATGAAGCCTGATATTGAATAAGGGTGAATAAAGAATTCTAGTCTTTTTTTGTTATGAAATTTATTATTTAAATATTGTTGTCGCCACCTAGCAGTGGCGGTTAAAATAATACTGGACAAATTTAACTTACTATCATAAAAAGTAATTCCTAACGCAATCAACCTTATTCAATAAAAATAAAATATTGGAGAAAACCGCAATCGAAATATAAATGAAAAATCCCACCACCGACACATTTTTCAACATATCTCGTGTTCAAAAAACCAGATCGATACCCGGTTTTCACTGGAGTGTTGATAATTTAATCTTTTTACTTATACGGCCAAACTACATGTTTGTATTTAATATTTTCTAAAAAAAATTGGATAGCGCCCCCTAGCGTTTCGGTTATTTATTATTGTTATAATATATAGCTGATAGATCGTTTGTTTGCAACAAGGTTCCCACTCCCCCTAGGATCAAATACTTCTCACAAAAAGCATGCGCAATGTTTATAAATTTATGCTTTATTAGTTTTAGGAATACTTTAATTAGGTAAATTCCGTAAAAAATTAGCTATTTTCATTTTTGGTGTTCTGTTACGCCCTCTAGCGCTCATCATAGAACACTCTAAATATTTTCCAGGATTTTCTCGTTGCCACTGTAGTATAGAATATTTGTTCCTAAAGTTGTACTTCAAACCATTTCTAAGATATGGATGCGTCCATTCTTATTTGCCCACCTTGTACATATCCAAAAATGAAACACTTCTCACCAAAATTGACATGTCCCTCCATTAAAATAATAAAATGTGATTTGCTTGGCCAGTCCGTCCAGAAATAAAAAGAAATAAACCGCTCCCATACTCATAGTATAATACTGTAAATTATAAAAGCTCTTTCAACCCGTTTTTACATGAATACAGAAATGTAGGTTCTCTAGATATGCTAAACCAACACATTCACACGAATCTCTGCTCATTAACCTAAATTTGTTCTCACACATATGAAGTCGTCCGACATTAATTTGCTAGTGACTGTAAAACGTTTTTTGTATATATGAGATCAAAGCCCACCTTTCAATCTACACATACGTTAGCAGGAGTATAAGAATGGGACAAAAATATTGCTATGCGAGTGAATGTTTCAGACGAATGCCATAAATGATGATGATTTATGATTAAATTTAGAAAACTAACATTTTTCAAGTGACGTTTTTGCAAAAAACTAATACCTTAAACAATAATATGCAGTTTCGGTTGCATATTGATTACCTTACAGCACATTCTGCGAAAATTTGAGAAAGAACTCACTGCGAATCGATTTTGCTATGCGCTACATTAATTAATTTTATAATAAATACATTTTTTTAATCAAACCGACATATTTTTTCCTGCAACAATTAAATACTTTCTCTGAAGTCGGTGTCGTGTTGAATAGCAAGTTGCAAAGTACAACTCATAAATGTACTTCCCAAATCATTTTCTTGGCACAGACTTTATAAAAAGTATTAAATTATAGCTTTTTAGTTTTATTGAAATCCGTTTTTGTTCTTAGTTTTCAAATCGACTTTACTTTTTCGATATCGATAAAAATACGGTACTTTACTTTTACATTAATTATTTTGACCAATCTCGTTTACTGTTGAATAAAATAAAGTAAATTGTTTTCTAAATATTTATATCTATTAAGAAAATTTTGCGTATGATTACAACCTAGTTGGACCCACTGTATTGTAGATGATTCGGAATCTTGAACTTGTTTCGGTCTGTTAATTATCAGACATTTTGATTACATTCATTTAATGGTCCATTCCCCGCGAAAATTTATAACAAATTAGTTTTTTCATTAAAAAAAAATTTCCTTATACAATTTTTACTGACAATGCATAATGGGGTGAAATGTCATTTCTAATAAGTGTTGATTGATAAAAATTTCAGGTATTATAAGCAAAGCACTTAAGCAAAATTGATATTATTTTTGGAAACCTAGTATACAGGTGAAAAAGTGATATGAATATTTACTACACAATTTCTAGTTAAAGCATAATAAGATGCAGTTTTTAACTCTTATAACTTCTGTTTATGACCGTTTTAGATATTATCAAAAATAAAGGTACTTGACTTTCAAGCAAAATTCAGACTTGCTGGCAAACCTCGTACACAGTTGAAAAAGTGAAATGTAAAGATTACAGTATACGCTTCAGACCATACAAATCTTCCTATGAAGAAATACTTTTTCTCTAAATATTATTCATAAAAAAGTTTTCCGTTTGATTCCAACTGATGAGGACAGACTGTACATAGAGACCAGTTGAAATCCTTCTTTTTGAAGGTGATTAACTGACGTTTATTTTGATTTAATTCCAATATATTTTCAATTTATTACAAGCCAGGTTCCGAACAGATAATATCTACTATTGCCTCCACCAAAGGTTACCCATATAAGAAAGACGGTTAAAAAGTTTTTGCCGATTTTCTAAAAAACAGTATAAGCTGGGTCGCTGAATATGGGACTATTTCGGGATCACCCTTAACAGAGTCCAGCTTATCCAATCCATATTCCTTGAGCCAGTTTCGAATAATCGCTGAACACACATAAAAATAAAGAGAAAACATATTCAGAAAATTGAGAACTCCCTTCTTTATGAAGTCGATTAAAAATAAAGACTATTCAGTATTTTTTTGAAAGGATTACACATCTGAGCGAAGTTATTAATGATACCTTTATGGAGAATGTGAACTCAATTAGCTCGATTAAAATTTATTAAACAGTGATGTTTATGAAAATATTTTATACAAAGACCTTATACTGATTATAGATTAAGTACAAATTTTAAAAACAATGTTTGATATGAGCAGCAAATACACTCTAAAATGTTTTTTGGATGAGTGGTTTTTTTATAAAACCAGCAGTAATCAGCTAGAATTTCTCAGTATTGTTTTTAGTGACCACCAATAAAAATGACAAATCCGTTGTGGAAAATATGTATGAGTGTTTCAAAACTGTTGTCAAGACGCGCTTTATGGATATACTATTAAAATATTTTAATTTTAAAACGACGCAAAGTTGATCAACATTATTTGTTTTAGAAAACCGTACCTCAGTAGATTTTATACTTAAATAACCGACAAATTTACCTAAAATCATCCTGTTTAAGTTGTAATATGTAAAGAACTGCGCAAATCTAAATAAAAGTAATAATTATTTTTTTACATTTTTCTGCTTTTCACTAGTCTTTTGCGTGTTCTTTTACCATTTCATTAACTTAAAAATAAGGAGGAAATGAATGTTATGTTTCCTGTCTGCATAGAACAAACGAACCCAATTTAGCAGGATAGATTTAACAAGAACACTGCCAACTTTTAGTGTCGACTTACAACGATGGACACGTCTCAAACCTAAAAACACCCTAGACGAATTATTTCTATCCTAGGGTAAGATTATTATGTTCATTTTGTTGATGTATACATTGAATTTCATAAAACGATAATTAATTTTCAATGCAGTTTTGAATGTTCCTGGAACAAGTGAACGTTTATATATGAATCTACACTATTTGAATAAAATTATTGACCTGTCCCTTCAATACCCTAGAAGTAATTAATACCTACTCCTAATTTTATTAATGATAAAGGATGTAGTATCGCGTTTAAAATGATTTTCAATTCTCTATTCAACAATAAAGGACTTACTCTCTTCGAGGTGTCATTCCTTTGTACGCAAGACGATATATATTATATATAAATATAATATATATTGTTTCTGGTCGGGAACCTTCATCAGTTGCGCTTCCCACAATTGAATGTCCTCTCGAACACTTCTTTATGCATTTAATACATTTCGTTAAATTTGAAGACGCGAGATGTCAGACCGACATCTGGGATTTTCAAGAGAATCAGTACACAGAGGTTCCGAATCTGGAGCCGTTTCGTGGAATTGCGTACAAAGGAATGCCACCTCGAAGAGAGTATTCAATATCTCTGACAGGTGAAGTAACCTGAAAAATTTTATCGTGACATTCTGTCCTAGGAGTTAAGGGAGAACAGCAATTACACGAAACAGCTCCAGATTCGGAACCTCTGTGTACTGATTCTCTTGAAAATCCTAGATGTCGGTCTGACATCTCGCGTCTTCAAAT
This sequence comes from Octodonta nipae, assembly GCA_034190945.1. Lineage (NCBI taxonomy): Eukaryota > Metazoa > Arthropoda > Insecta > Coleoptera > Chrysomelidae > Octodonta > Octodonta nipae. Next base: position 90,525,273 of record CM067220.1, on the reverse strand, counting down.
ATAGGACTTCTGATTTTTGGATTGTATTCTCAAGAGAAATGTAATTTTATATTGAACAAACAAGTCAAATATATGTCACGACTTATTTGTCTATAGTCTATTAACTAAAGGAAAAGCTACAATTATGGCTTTTAAATATTTCAAAAATTTTAAATAAAAATAATTGAAAAACCTTTTCTTTTATTTATTTCAATAATGAATCATAAAAATCCAACTATTGATTTTATTAGTTATATTTTTGCCAAACGTGGAAAATCGGATCTTTTATGACATTTAAAAGGTATGTAAAATTTATTTTAGTTCGTTTGACGTCTCTAATAAATTTTATTAAGAGTTTATTTAACAATTTCTAAACAATAATATATCTTATAATGACCCTGAGACCCAAAGAATCCAGATACTAATAGGAGTGGGTGATAAAATAAGAACGTATTCTGGGGTATGCAGAATATTTAATGAGAAGTATCCTGACCATCATATTTTTTAGTCTACGGTGAGTAGAATTAAACAAAAATTCCGTCAATGTGGAACTGTCAAAAATATTCCCAAATCTCGGTGATTACTTATGAATGACAAATACAAATTGAATATATTTTTAAATTTTCAGAAAAACCCCAGAAACCTACAAATAGGTGGTGATAATGATGTGACTAAAACAAACAAAAATGAGAAATACCATCCTTATAAAACTAAACTGGTTCAGGAATTAAATGATGATGAATCCTGATCGTTGACCAGATTTTTGTAAAATAATTACGAATAGGTGCCAAAAGAATCCGATGTGTCCAAAAATATTCTTTGCTATGATGAGGCAATGTTTACCCTACATGGAACGGTCATCAAGCAAGATTATCGGTTTGAGGATGTTTCTATAGACACTTAACAATATAGTGGTGCTAAAGTATATATAATAAATATTTGCATCATATGGGATTTAAAGAACTTAATTATTGTAAAAAGGTAGAGGAGTTATGGTTCTGAAAGTATGCTTTAACTACAAGAAGCCATTTAAATTCAAATTATCTGAGTTACAAAACATTAAGTAAATAAATTATCAAAAAAGAACACGAAAAATATGGAGACTCCTTTATCTTTAAATTTTTAATAGCTTTCCTTCTGGAAAGCGCGGTTGTTATAAAGGTAGGGTATGTGCGAGATAGTTTTGCATTTCGGCTCTGTCCTTATTTCAAACAACATCTTTTGAATATTTAAGGAGAGTGTCTTTTAGAGAGTCAAAGTGTCAAACAAAAATACTGCTAAAGCCTGTGAAGCTCATTATCAATTTATTTGATTAGTTGAATCGTAAGTTTTAGGTAGAAATGGTTTGCACTGGCAACATTTTAGACAGCTTTTGAATGTTTTAGATGATTGACCATCCAACTTTTGCTAGTCAATAGAAATCGAATAGTAAGAACATAAAATGTTAAATATTTCTCTAAAACTCATTAGTTCCTTTTTTAGGCACTTCATGTCAATATCGTTAGCGTATACAGATTCCAATCCCTTAAGATTTAAATACATGAATTGCAATTTTTATCCAAATAATGACCATATAATATACAGAATACTTTCTGTCTTCACATTAAAAATATATTAGTTGTTAAATAAAATTCCCCAAAATCTATATATATATATATATATATATATATATATATATATATATATATATATATATATATATATAGGCAAAGACAAAACGATTAGGTACCATTTTCTCCTCTGTTTCTCAACCGATTTTCTTCATTTTTGTTTTGTTTAGTAGCTACTGACGACCTTCAGTGCAGAATGCTAATCTTAATTTATAATATTGGTTCATTCATTAAATAAAATATAATAAAAATTCATTATTTACGTCAATAATCACAGATCATACGTCAATAATGTCAATGCCAAACAAATGAATGTGCCGCGTGCCGCCGCCGCCAGACTCAAACCATTGAGTAATTATATATAGACAGACCAATGCTGTTATATACTTAGAGCATGTACTTCTGGAAGTGGCATGCAAACGTTGTTATTGTTTAGTGGGTAAAGTAATCGTTGAATATCATAATTATACAGGGCGATTCCAGATATGTTAGAAATCATTTTTTTAATGGGTGGCACATAAGCAGTTGCATATTTAGGGTGTTTAAAATATAGAGTAGAGTGCAATTATAACTAATAAAATAATTATATAGGGTAGCCCATTAGCGGTTGAATTTACAGGGTTCTTGGAATAGAAGGTGCAGTAAAATTACAGTTATACAGGGTGGTGCAAAAAATGTTATACATAGATGCATATACACGGTGGCGGAAATGGAAATGCAACATTTCGTAACCCATAAGCAGTTGTATATATAGTTAAGATGAAATATAGGGTAAGAGGAATTATAGATACACAGGATGGTGATAAAAAATGTTAGAGTAGACCACGAAGAGTTCCATATGTATAATGATTGAAATATAGGTCGGAGTAGAATTATAGTTACAGAAGATAATTAAAAATTTCATAAACAAAAAGAGGAAATATGGTGGGTCATAGGCAGTGGCATATACAGAATGGTTTACACAGTGGTTGAAAAATGTTAAAAAATATTATGCGTGGTCCATAAGCAGTTGCATATACAGGGTGGTGGAAATATATAATGAGATGGAATTATTATAATGAGGATTTTAATAAATGTTACAGAATTGAGTGCAATTATAGCTATACAGGGGGGTTAGAAAAAATAAATATGTAGGGTAGCCCATTAGCAGTTGAATTGTTGTCATATTAAATTAAGAATTACGAATTTGAATTTGATTTGAATTTTCTAGGAAACTATCACACAGAGGTTCCGAATCTGGATCCGTTCTGGGTAATTGCTGTTCTCCCTGAAGTCCTAGGATAGAATGTCACGATAAAATTTTCATGTTACTTAACCTGCCAGAGATATTGACACAATTGGTCGAATTTCGACCACTGGGCGACAGCTAGTTGAAATAAAACAAGTAACCTGACTGCCTTAACTGATTAACCTACCACATTACGTCGTACAATTTCAAACCTATAAGTAATATGGTTTCCCAAAGGACGACCCCTAAAACGTCTCTCTAAGAACTTAATACAGCAGATTTTATATGGCATAAATTAAAGATAATGCGGTAAGGACCATCAACAGTTCGAATACTATTGATGTCACAACAATATGTTAATAACCACCTCCGAAAATGCATTAGTACATGTGCAAACGGTAGTAGAAAATTTAGGATAATCCTATAGACATTGTTATGGGTCTCCCCCTATGTTAATTTAGAAGGGGATTATAACACTTCTGATTTTGAGATTTATATTAAAGGATTATATCATCATATGCAATGAATTATAGATTCTTTCCAATACCCTACAATTAAGTTGGCAAATCCGAACTAAATCTCCTACTTTATATTATTAGATATAAAACTAATACAATATTATGACTTTTACAATAGTTTGCTTGTGGTTTGTGAATACTTGTGTATTATCACCACTTGACTGAAAAAATAATGCACATATATTCAAGTGACGACTCCTTGTATTAATTGTAGTGCTGGTTGATGGAAACTAAAATCATTATCCAAAAATACAAATCTAGGCATATATAAATATCTCATTATTCTGCCATACTAATTTACGTGATATAATATACACTCGAAACTCATCTGTATCTAGCCATTAATGCCAATATTTCGGTATAATTATTCAATAATATCAAATTAACTTTCGTAATCCCTAAAATTCAAGCAATCCACGCGTTACATGAATTAACATCTATTAATGTTCCAGCACTAAAATTTGAATAAGGATTAGGAAAATTAATTCTTATTAGTTAGAAAAGCTTTCAGTAATTGCTAAAAGCACAAGTTCCACGAAATCATATACTGATTATTTTTACAATTCCAAACATAGCTATGATTTTGAATTAATATTAGAACACAGTTATAAATTTTAAAATTATAATAGTTATGTAATCTATTTTATTAAATTTAAAAGACATTTGCATGTTCACGAGAATTTTCTCTTCTCAGGTTTTTCAATATCATCAAAAAGTATTCCTGTATATAAATAGTGTTTTGTACATTGTACGATACCCATTTGCGTTCGGAGACGTTTTAACTTTACCTTTAGAGTATTTTGGGTGGAGTTTTGACTCAAATTCTGGCTTTGAAACACATTTTCTTGATGGCCAAAAACTTTTGAGAGGGACAATTTGACGGTAACAATTTGACGGTTGATGATCATTTGATACTGAGAGTACCGTGTTTCGTTCTTCTAGAAATAGAATTCTTCATCCCAAATCAAGATGAATTGAGGGTGACGAATTTCCGCATTGTTTATCAATATTTACCTGGCTTCCTTAAGTTTTCTGATTGTTAAATATTTTTCTCTCAACAAGATCTTTGTTTTATCTCAGTCTAATTTATGACTGCCGGTGGTCGTTAGTACATTGTTGGCTAAATGGTATTTGTCCACACGTCTTCTGGAAATTTTATATTGGTGTTCCTTTCTCCTTACTTTTTAGGGTCTTGAAGCTTAATCTTAAATTAACCTGAATTTGAAATAGAGAAATCCGTTGCTACAAGATCAAAAAACGGTTCCCTCAGTATCAAGTCTTCACCAACCGCCAAATTCTCACTGTCAAAATCTCTTGACAAACAAGAAAATTTCTAACAAAGCGAGATTGTGAGAGTAAACCTGCGGCTGCAATTCACTGCGATTGATAACAACTATTAGTATTAGTTAAAACGTCTATAAACGCAGACAAAGAGAATAAACGATGGAAACGAAAGCTTCTTATGAAATATACTTCCGGTCTCTCATCTTCCTGTCTCTGGTCTACTTTCTATGTGGCATTTTTAGTTACGGTGATAAATTTCTGGAGAATACAAATAATTGTCAAGATTTTCTTACGAGTCCAGTATTAATCCTAATGTGTAATATAATTCTTAATTTAAATATAACTGCAATGAAACATATGTCATGTAAATTAATGGTTAATTAAAATATAAGATATGTTGAATTATAATAATTCAAACCTACTTCAACTATTTACAGTTCTGTTAATGTATAACAAAGTCCTTTCAATCATAACAGATTGATCAACATGTAGCTGTAAAGCAATTTTCCTAGTGTTGCTTTCTGATTGACCGTCATTTAAATTAAGTATAGCCTCACCTAATTGTGGTGTTCTAATATCTCGGTGCGACCAAAATCATCTAGGTTTGAAGCAACCGGTTTCTCTGAGTCGAAGAACACGTCCAAATAAAGTTGACTGAGGGGCTACACGTTGAGGATACATTGCAACATATCTTCTGGTCACTTCTAAAGAATTGCCATTAGAGAGAGGAAATGCATGTCAGCCATTTCTGCGTTTGAATAAAACGCCATATTGGTGAAAGTTCGCGAGAAATCACGCACAACTATCACTGTGTGTCAGTAAGATTAAATTAACAACAATCAAGTTAGAGTTGTCAATAAGAGCAATTAATATGACAACCGCCTACTAGAAAAATCAATAATAGGATTGTTTGTTTCAACGGTACACAAGAAATTGATCATTTTTTACACAAAAACAGTGGCGGATATAAAAAAACGCAAGAAAAAAATGACTGTTTCTATGATGATATGATGATTATGAAGGCTTCGTAGAGGCATTAAGGTCCCAAAATTGAACTAAATATCTTGAAAACATTAGTAGTCAGAAAAAAAAATTTGAAAAAATATGAAGATTTGAACACCTTGTACACCAGGAACGAAGCGTTTGCGATCATTTTTCGTCATAAAGTGACTCGTAGAAGCACATCTTGAAATTTTTCGCACTTATTTATTTACACCCTGTATAACCTCGTCCCTGTTTTTTACAAAGAAAACGAAATGGTATGGGATTTCAAGGTCAACGCAATGTTGGAACTAATACTCGGAACAAAGCATAATCTTTGCATTTCACTATTTTCTCATGTATATGTGGGAGCCTCCAGTAACAAGCTTTCGCTTCAATAAGTATCACCTAATTAACAAAACACTATTTATATTCAGGAATACTGGTTGATCATATTGTAGACATACATGTCTTTCTCTCAGAATATATGTGAAGAACAATTTCTATACAGACAACCAGTAATACGACCAATTTTTATAAATTGGATTACTACACTTTGGCAGTTTTGAATATAATTTAATAGAAATCCTGATGCTTCCAATTTTATATTTGTTAAACCATGATTATGGTTTATTTGCAAAGCCTACATTCTCTTATATACCCAAATTTATGCCACGATTTTTAGTAAGGTGTAACTACTACACAAAACTCTATGTTACTAATTTCTCTACGAAAAACTTCATATGTTACTCACGATGTAAATTCGTCAAATATTTAAAGTAAAAATGTTTATTGAAAAACGTTAATTTTACTTCATAATTTTAGTGCACAGTAACGCTAGGTAAATCATTAAGGATTAGTTGTGGTGTTTTAATTTGGATATAATTCATAGAGGTATTAATTTGGCAGAATGGTTTTGAATCAAGAGAGGTTACATGACAGGTTTTCAGTGTGGTGTATAAATGACACTGTTGCATCCCCAGAGAATGATTTATTGAAATTACTGTAACTCTACATCTCGGCGTAACTCCACACCATTTTTCGCAAGGTATAGACACTGAAAAATTTAAATAATCGTAAATACAAATGAATTTAAATATAACTTATTATGATGGGATTCCACGGTCTAAAAATGAAATTTCTCCATTAGAATGTGATGTAAAATTAGTGTAGCTTTGACCAGTGTGTATTAAGGAGGTGGGGCAACATCAATAACATTACATTGATTATGCAGTGACAAATTTTGATTGCTTCACTGGTTATGCGAAAGACGGCGCTAACAATAAGGAATCCTAGAGCTTGTACATATGGAGGTACCCTGCAATGCACAAATATCGTGGTGCATCTAAAAGAGAGAGGGCAATAGAGAGGGCAAGAGGTTATTTCACTGACTTGTGAACTGCTTCCAATTAAATACGTTCAGCATGTTGTTCATTGGCTGCTTCTGCCCATCAAATGAAATAGCCTGTTACTGTCTCTATTACCATCTCTTTCTAGCATTGCCACAATATTTATGCATTGCAGGCCAACTTTAGAAGTTAAATGCCGTTTTGATATATTTACAGAGTGTTTATTTTAATTCATTCGAAGTAAGTGTCTGAGATAACGAAATTTATTGGAAAAATTCAATGCAACCGCAACTATGAGTACATAAAATTTCGTAATTCAAGTGGCTATATTTTTCTTATAAATTATCTTGGAAACATACGTTATAGTTTTGAGTTTTAAACGAATTCGTTAGAAAAATTATACAATTCCATGTAAAATAAGAAAGTTATAGTCAACCATTAGTATAACTGGAATTGGTCAACAGTTTGAAATTAATTTAGTGAAGAGCATTTGGGAAAAATTAATAACAAATGGAATAATTTTTTTTCGGTATTTTACTGCGCGAGATCGTTATTGAAATTTTTAATACTTTCTGGAAAAGTTGAGAATTTGTTTATAACAAATAGTTAACTTAATAAACAAGAATTTGTTAATTTTTTTTTCGTAATTTTGTAGAGAACAGTCAATTATGATTTATAAAAAAGGACAATTTCATAACTAATAATTTAATCGATAGATATTAAAAATTATTATTATTTTTTTTTACAAAAATCATAATTCAATTCTCTACAAAATGGTTTTATTCAATCTTCAGAAAAAAAATAGTTTTTTAGTTAATAAATGTCTTTAATTGATGTAACAAGGATAATATAATAATAAATAAAAAATAGAACATTTATTCTGTCTTCTTTTTTTAACTTAAAAAATATTATAAACAAAGTATTGAAACTTTTATGACGCAATCTTGTTTTGTATGCCCATAAGAAGTTCTTCAGGAAGCGAAAAACTTTTACGCCAATTATTTAAACATTCTTTTTAGTTAAGAAAGATAAAGGAAGTTTAAGAAAATTTTGTTAATTAAAAATTGTCTAATTTATTAAAAAATTTACTTAAAAATGTCAACGAGACTCAATTCTTTAAATTGTTTAGATTATATCATATTTTTTTTTTCAAAAAAAAATATGTAAATAATGAAGTCCAAACTTTTTTAATTAAATTTGCTCCTCTTTAACGAACTTTTTTTCAAAATTCAAATGATGCGACCCTAAGTAAATTCATCCTTGACCATCGGCAACCAGTAATCTAATGTGATCTAATAACAACCTAGTGTGACGTTCAAACATGGTTGTTAAAAACACAACGTTTAACCGCCCCTTAGGGCACATACAATGTGCTCTAAGGGGTGGATCGAGACACGAGCTTCCGGTGGGCCGATTTGATGCTTCAGGAGGGAGGGGGGCGATCGTGTACTAAATTTACCTAAATATAATTTTAAACCCAGAATTCTTGGACTGCTACATTAAAAATAGTCGTTCTAGACTCTTGGAGTTAAAATTACCTCCTTTTAATATTAAATTTATTAATTTTGTGACTCTCGGAGTGGGCGATTTTTTAACAAGCGCAGCCGTGGAAGCGTACAATGCAAAAATACAAATTTCAACAGTTCATATTCCTTTTAAATGAAAATTTCGTTATGAAACTACCGTAGTTTCTCTGTTAAAACTATTTATCAGAAATAATTTAACAGAACTCACATATCACTGATGTAGCAAAATAAACAAAAAAACCGACGAGATGCAATTAACCAATGAAAATAAATTGCTCCTGCCTGTCTAGGATATACAGCTTCTCACCGTTTAAACTTATAAAATTAGTTTTGGAAACTTTGGGTATTTCCAATTCAGCACTGAGTTTATATTATGAAATTTTGCTCTTCTGCAAACAGTTAATAAAATGACGTTCAAACTTTACTCGTAAATGATATACGTTATTGATCAGTGCTAAAAATGAATTTTGAAAAATAAAAAAATTTTGGAAAACTACTATTTTTAATGCAATATATCGAATATAAGGTAAATTAATTGTTAACTGCTTATTTAAATTGTTTATATACCAGATGAAGTACATGCATTAAATAAAACGTAAACCATTTTACATGTGCATAACACTAGGTTGTTCTGAGCCACTACGCGGTTTTTAATATCTCGAGTATTGTTAATTTAATAATAATAATTCAATGACATAAACAGCCAATTATAATTTTGATTTATATTGTTTCATTTTTTGAAGTCGGTGGATAGAGGACTTGTGTCACAGGGAAACTAACGACTGCAAGCGATAATATTTACTATTACTATATTCATGTACCCGTTGCAATCTGTAATCAAAGCTGAACCTTATTTCACACATATACAGGGTGTTTTGTATAAGGTTCGCCAAACTTGGAGGGCGGATATTTTTTAAATTTTTTTTCTCTTAATTTCCAAACTTTTTAATATAAACTTTTGAAGTTTTTTTTTCAGTGTATTTTCACCAAATTAAACTAAATCGAATCTATGATGTTTCTTTGCTCTTCTGCATTCGATATTTGACACAAATAATTGGTTGAAAAAATGATATGAGTCCAAAATGGCGAGGTGCCAAAAAAAGTCATTAAGTTAAACACTTTGTCACATTACAAAAAAAAGAGGAACATCGAGAACTTCGAATCGTACAAAAACTTCTCTACTTCAACCCCTTTCCAGAGATATATCACATATTGGAAAGTAATTAGTAACATAATACAATTTCAGATTGTAACTTACAAAGTTAGAACTACAAAAATTAAACATACATCAATTTAAAATAATTGTTATACATTTTGTTCAAACCTGCTTCTACCCACTGCTACAGTGTTAGTCTCTAGTCGCACCTCATTTCACGTTATTTCTAAAGCAACATTTATTCTTTCTCTTAGCTGCTCCTTGGTTTTTATTTCTCTCTCATAAACGAGTGGCTTGGCCCGTCCCCATACAACAAAATCAAATATAGTCAGACCTGGGGAGCTTGGAGGCCAGTGTGTAGGGCCAGCTCTTTCAAACCACGAGTTTGGGAGTGAATTGTCGAAGAGCTCTCTGACAATTCGCCTATCATGTGCTGAACAGCTATGTTTTTTGAATATAATTGGTTTATCTTTCAATGGGATTTCATCTAATAAGATCGATCATTTTGGTCATTTGATCATTCTTTCCCTTAACTGCTCCTTGGTTTCTATTTCTGTGTTGAATTTTTAATGAACGATTCATCGATCTTATTAGATGAAATCCCCTTGGAAGACAGACGAATGATATTCAAAAAAGTTGGTGTCCAGCAAGTTATACACGAACTGCAAGAGAGCTCCTGGACAATTCATTTCCAAACGCGTGGATTGAGAGAGCTGGCCCTATACTCTGGCCCCCATTGATTTTGTTTGTATGGGAACGGGCTAAGCAACTCGTTTATGGGAGAGAAATAGAAACCAAGGAGTAGTTAAGAGAAAGAATAAATGTTGCTTTTAAAAAAATGTAGGATGACATTGAGCAGTCAGAAAAAGGTGTCGCGATTGCATCCGTAGCGGTAGAAGCAGGTTTGAACAAAATATATAACAAAATATTGCAGTTACAATCTCAAATTTTATATAAAGTAATCAGCATGATTACTTTCTACTACGTGTGATATTACGTTGGAAATGGGTATAAGTATAGTTTTTGTAAGCATTCGAAGTTCTCAATGTGATTCTTAATTTTTTTTCTAATGTGATAAATTGTTTAACTTAATGACTTTTTTACGAAACCTCGCCATTTTTCAAGCAATCACTTGTGGCAAATATCGAATGCAGAAGAGCAGACAATATTATATATTAGACTTAAGTTTATTTGGTGAAGATACAGTGAAAAATAAAAAAGTTACAAAATTTATATGTAAAAATTTGCGAATTAAAAAAAATAATTAAAAAAAAAACAAAAACCATAAGCTATCTAGATATTATATGGGCTACATAATATGAGCCCATCTATCCGCCCTCCATGTTTGGCGAACCTTCTCCAAAACATCCTGTATAAACAAGTAATATCAGATAATAAGTAATATCAGTAATTCCCCATAACCTGCAGAGGATACAGAAGAAGTCGATGCCTCGGAAAACTACCGTTGTCACCACCAGGGCATGATCGAGCTGGCGCTGGAAATGACAGCATGCGGGACGTCAGTGGTAGGGTGTTGAGGAAGCAGCCCCCTATCATTCAAAGAGGTACAACCTAAGCAGAAAAAGAACTATCAAAACTTGTTACAGCAACAACATGACCAAGAGGAACAGAGTCAAACCAGAACGAAAATTCCGTCCGCAGACAGTTTAAGGCAGAATCAACGCTATCAACAGCCTGGCCACATGAAAAAGAGATGCGCTACTCCCTACAACACTGTAGGTACACAAAGCCCACCTCATGAAACCGGTCAGTCTGAAGAATTCTCGAGGAGGCAAATATTCGACAACGTCTAGCAACATATAACTGCCGAACACTATTAAACCAAACTAGAATTGTAGACTTAGAACAAAAATTCGCAAAAATCAAACGGGATATCATTGTCATAAGTGAAGTTAGGACCAGGGGCGAAAAACTTATTACACATGAATCAGGCCACTTCGTATATCACCGAGCAACATCAACTGGAAGTAGCGGAGTAGGATTCCTCATCCATAAACATGGACTAAGAACATCATTCGGATGTCCGATATATTAGAGCGCTAGTTTAACATTATCACTTTCGAAACGATAATCTATTCAATAATACAAGTTTACCCCCAAGCCTTTCGAATAAAAAGATTGAACAACTATACCCACAACGATATCAAAATGGCACTAGATGCTATCAACATCCATTTCAAATACATAATCGGCGACTGTAATGCCAAAGTGAGAATAAAACAACATTAGGATTTAGCAGTGGGTTTGGTGAAAAAAAAACAAATAAGGAAAGAAATAGTGAATTTCGGGCACTATCAAAAATTGTACATATCAAGTTTCTTCTTTGAGATAATCGTCACTAGAAAGTGAGACTGGGAAATCTAAAATTAGTCTATCATACATGAAATTCACTTTATCCTGAGAAATAGCACCACAAAATGTGAGCACATTAAATACATTCAGGACAGTGAGAGATAGTGGACTTGTCAAAGCAAGAATTGTTCTTAATATGAAACTAGAAAGATACAAACCCAAAAGAAAAATGCCGACTAAAATCGAAAAAGCTGTAAGTACGCTGGAAAAGCACTACATATAACAGAATCAAAATAATTAACAGGTTCATAAAGAATTTGATGACATGCTCAATTATTTTTTAATTATAAGTATTCAATCTTAGCTTCAATGTCTACCTAATTCTATCAAAAACACCCGGAACGTTTGTGACATCAGCTATTAATCTATTTTTCAAATCTTCCACATTTTCCAAGTAGCAGTATAAATTACTAATCGACCTCAGTTACATTTGCACTGTAAACCACTATCGAATCTTTTGATATACATTTCAGCCCCTTACAAAACACCAAATCTATTTCAAAACACACTAAGTCTCATTTAGCGTTATATGTTTGTTAGGCTTCCACTTTGCCAATTAATAATTTGCTGTGTTCATTGAGGAATATTATACGAGGATAATTTTTCCTGCGATAATTGGTCCACAAACTTCTCTATAACAAGTTTGCGACAGACTCTCAGACTTGAAGACTTTCGATAGATGGCGTGCTCTTCACGAATTTTTTGTCATAAGCGAGGTTCGTCATGAATATTTTCTCAACTGCTCTTGAACCATTTGACACTATTTCGCATTTTACCGTCTGCCGTTTGCATATAAATAATTGAAACCAGATTGTTTGGGAAAGAACTACTTATACAGACTTTCTGCGAATGATAAAATTATTTTTGTTAAATTTGTTGACATATGTTGGTTATTATTGTGGGTACAATATTTTTACTTCTTGGATTAATATTATTTACATTTTCTGCAATAATAATGTTTACCAAATATAATCAATAAAAGTACTCTTACCCTGGATCTGATTTCCTTTCCAATAAATGAATTGTCCAAAATCTTACATTTAATTTATTTCGAATATCAAAATAGTAAATTAATACAATAGTCAGTTATTTCCTTTGCGTCTACATTTTTCGATATATCACAAGACTTGTGTTGCATTCTTAATGAGATTCCCAGATTGTATGATTTTTTGGTACAATGAATAGATTTGAAGTAAGAACTTTTTCGAAAATGTTATCTTGTTGAGAGATCTGATGTAACAGGCTTTCCGCTCCATATTTTTTTGGCAGTGAGATGCAAAAAGTGAGAGGAATATTAGGAATTTGATTCAATAATTTCCGTTTTTTTTGGTACTGAACAATCATTTGTGATTTTTATGAACATTGTTAAGGTTGATTACAAATTGGAATCCAAATAATTAAATGTGCTTTATATCAGAAAATCTTAATATCCGTATATACAGCTGGTGTTGTTATTTAAAAAAAATGCAATTATGTTTTACATTCCTAGGGATTTGTCGATATGAAGCTCCTCCAAAAGAGGGGTCATTGTTCTAAATTTAATTGTAAATACATATTTCGTTTATTTTTTCACTATTTAAAATATATTTATAAATCATATCTGCCTCACGGTCAAAAGGAAATGAAAATCTCAGTGAATGAGCAAAAGCATCCAAGAGATACCTTAAATATTCTCTGGTGGCGTAACCTTCTACGAGTTTCCTTATTAGACTTTATTTCGTTTACTTTTAAACTGGATTCTATACTCCTGAGAGATGTCTTTGTTGCGGGATAAGTTCGCGCACGTATGCATATTATATGTTTTGAAATGAGAATAGTTGCAGATGTCAAGCCATTGTAGGATACACATGCAACGCAGACACATCAAGACTTACGGTTAACATTCAAGTTGGGTGATCATGTAAATGTATTGTTGTTTAGTTGGCCGAGTTATATTCTGTGGAAATGCAGTCACATATGAATCAGCAAGCATCAGTCATTTCATATCTCATTCCTAGGTAACTTCGAATTGAGAAAGTTTAATGCTTAGGATCGATTCAATTTCCTTGTATCATGGTTATGCAAATGTTAAGCTGGGTTCACACAAACCTTGAACTTTGAATAAATATGAAATGTGTCTGAACGATATTTTTCAGTATAATAGAAAAATGGCATTTTGTTACATAAACAATATGTCCAATATAAATTGAAAATATCACTAAGTTTTATAAATGGAATTAAATCACAAACTTTTTTTGGTAAGAAATGTTCGGTGTTGTTTTAACCGACAAATCATGAGTTTTTACATGAGAATTGAAAAAGGTTAACATATTTATACTTTGCTTTTACATTTATTAACAGTTTTAGTTGTTTTAAAGTTTGTTTTTTATCAGTTGATACTATTTATGTAGCTTATTGGTCTATATTACGCTTATAAAGTACAAATTTTCTGTTAATGATATTATGGTATTAGCTCGAAGTTGTTCCGTCTGGGTTGAATTGTGACTAACATATTTTATTGTAGTTAGGCGTGGAGCAAGACTTTTTACAGCTCGGTGATTTCTAAGGCATGGGGTCATTGCAAAATTATCTCTTAAGATTGGATAATACCCCAAACCAATACTGTTTTTGGGTGCCGTCCAGAAACGGACTTGAATTGGAATTAGTGCATTTCTGTATCAGGGTATAGATTCATAGTTCAACTAGTCGCTGGGATATCCTTTACTGAGGATTTGATAACCTTCTTTCGTTGTTACCTTTACCGAAACACGATTGTGGGCATCAGAGGTTTGGTGACCAGGTTTGTAAGGAGACACCTTCACAATAGTAGAATTAATACAACTTGTATCCCCAAATCTATATGTGTGTACAACTCGTATGTTAAATAAAATATCATTCTTTAGTTAGCAACTAAGACAATTCGTCCTTTTTCCCTGTATCATATGTCTAATTCAATCGGCTTTAAAAATGAACATTCACTTTTTTGTCTAACGAAATCATTATTTAAGGCAGTTTGGGCCCTTTCTTAAACTGGCGGACTGAATAGGTATTTACCATTGTAACTATATGGATTTTAGTTTATTGCTGCCAGTGTATGGATGCCTTAAAATTGCTCCTAGCCCAAGGTTTACTGAGTTTTTATATGACTTAAAAGTATTGGCTCCTAAAAGCCTTGCCCCAAAAATGGTCCGGAGCATTAATTGCTTGGTTGACACTGATCTAGTAGACTTTGGATCTTTGTTAGTAGTGACTGTCATGATTGTTCATTTGTTCCCAGCTATAAGAATTCATAACTTGGGACAAATGAACAGTCTGATATATATGGTGTGGTTTTTAAAGGCAGTTTTTTTAATTTTAATTCGTGTTTGTTGGTTTTGTTTTCGATATAATTGCTTTATTTATTTCTTGTTTTAAAACTATAAGAGGGAAAATAACATGTAAAACAAATTGAAAATGTAGGTATAAGGTATAAACAATAATTAACAAAGGAATAAACAGAACTGAACACAAAACACTCGTTGAGAATGAATACCAAAAGTAATACTGAAACACAGGACAATCATATTAATTGACGACAATCTGAGAGCATACACTTCTGGACGTAGCCTGCAATGCACAAATATCTTGAGAAGACTAGAAAGAGAGGGCAATAATAAGAGCTTCATGTTATCTTACTTGGGTGGCAGCAGCCATAGAACTACGTACTGGACGTAGAACCATTGGAAGCAGCATCAATCAAGTGAAATAGCCTCTTGCTCTTTCTACTGCCCCCTATTTCTAGTCTTCTCACGAACAATACTCAAAATGAGAAACAATTATATAGGTAACAGTAAACTTTATTTTATTTGTTCCACGTCACTAATATGATCTGAACTGGTATAAAATTTCAACATAATATTTTTTCACAAAGCTACTCGATTTAATTAAAAGAATGTATTTGCCGAATGAGGTACATTTATCCACTTGTAATTTTAACCTGAAAACTTATTATTATTATTCTTGGAAACTAATAAGACGATACATTTTTACTCCCTGAATTTGCTCTTCTTGGTATAAAACGGAACCTTCATCTGGTTTAATTTACAAAGTGAAATATTAATCTCTACATAATCATGAGATTGATTAAGAATTTACCTCAATCGGTGAAAAAAATTGTACGATGAGTCCATAGATTTTAACTTATGAAAGTTTTTAAACTTTTAATGTGTTCGGCATTAACTGATACTACTTTCTAGAGTCATTACATTTTCAACTTTTAAAAACTGTTCAAGCAGCTTGATGAATTGCACCTTCAATACTAACAGTTTAATTAAATACTACTTTCAGAATCCTTACACAATTAAACTTTACTAATTTTATGATGGCAAAAGATATGAAATATATATCCGAATACTCAAGCAACACTCTTGAAAGCACACTTTTTCTTTAACCATCTGATTACATTATATATGCATATGTTTTTTAAAGAAGTTCTTTGATGTCAAAGCAACAAAAAAGCCTAAATGACAGCTGAATTAATGTCGGTCTGCTTTCGTATGTGTTGGTGCTAAATTCATTTGAGTTAATGAGTACGGTTAGAGCATCTAAAGAACCTGCATTTTCAATATGTAAATCTCGTTAAGAGAAATTTACCATGAATTGCTTTAACTGCATTGTTATTTTATAATTATATGGGGTCACCTTAATTTTTATAGGACTTGGGTTTAAATTATAACACATGTATGAGTTTTATACAGAGACGTAAATGCTTATATTTCAATATACTGGTTAAATTTTCTAACTAAAAATTAAAAATCAGAAGTTATTATTCAAAAATTGATTAAACTATAATGTTTCCCAGTTCATTGGAATTTCTTCATATTTAGTCAATTTTTAAAACAAAAAATTGAATTAAAATAGTTTGGAAAAAAATATCAACAACAATAAACTATGGCTTTCTTACTTATGCCAATCGAAATTAGTAAAAATCGATAGCATTTAATATACTTGATTAAATGATATCGATTTTTTGACATTTATAACATATTGCTTTTAATGGTTTTCTTGGAAAATAACACTACATGGAGAAAAAAGAGACTGTATATACATAAAACCCAAACGATTCAAATCTTAGTTTGACTTTGTTGTCAAGGGCATTTAAAAAAGATTAAAATATAAATTTGAAATTGAAAGCTATCGTTTTGACATTTGTAAACTTGTAAACGGTACGAATCCTAAGATTTTGAGGAATAAGAGTAAATTAAATCAAAAACAGTTTTTAAAACGAGCTATACCAAAAGGAAATATTTCTTCCAAAAATTAATGGCCTATACGAAAACTATTACAGAAATACCGATGTCACAAATCAATTCTAATTACTGAATTATTGAATAAAAATTATAAGTGTGTATCACAGACCATTTATTTCTTCTTAGACGACCTTTCTTCTTTAGGTATTTATGTACTGACAGATGGCCATGTTGCCACATTCACAATAATTTATATAAAACGTATTTTGGATTTTCTTGATTAGTAAAGCCTACAGACCATAATGATATAAGAGTTTTTTGTTTGATTTGGTGTGAACTATCTCCACCTAACAGACATGCACTCAAACTATTTACACCCTGTATAATTGTCAATCTGCGTTCAAGTTGTAAGAACACGGGAGAGTTGTGTTTAGAATTAATATGTGGCGCTCTTATGGACGACTTATTATATGATGCAAATAGTGATCACAGAATACTGTTGATTCAGTGATCCCATTAACGCCATAAGGGTAAAGATAAACCCGTATGGACTATACCGATGTATAAATGAAGTTGACCATTATTAACTTGATCCTTAATTATTAACCAGCAGGAACGATTGAATTCTACGGAAATTTTCATTTTGTGTTGTGCTCTTCTTTGTGTAGTATTGTTAAATTCTCAACTTATATTTTATGGCCCATGTTCACAAATTCTATCTCGAATTGTCGTCTCTTTATATAATGTTTATGTTCATTTATTCGTACATTAAGAGGTCTAGATGTTTCTACAATTTATTACATTCGTAAGGAATTTTGTAAATAATTTTTGAGAAATGGTTTTTAAAAGGAACTGACAAGTGGGCTTAAATGAGTATTGGGTTTGTTTATGATTCGTAACCCATAGCGATGTAGTGGTTTCGTTTATTGTGGAGTGAGTGCTTTCTTGTTCTATAATTTCATTTCAATGGATGTATAGAAAACGATATATTTTGTTTTCTACTGAGCTTGTCGGAAAACCATTAAAAGGAACAACAATATCAGAAATAAGCTTCAGAAATCAATTCATAATAGGATATTGGGTAAAATTCTGTATGAAAGAACTTTAAGAACGCAATAATTTTAAAAATGGTGTTTGCTTCGTCATGTATATTGTTTTACAAAAGAAGTATACTTATACTGGTTTTGTTCTCCATTGGCTATTCCTAAGACCGTCAAAGTGTTTGGTAAAATCTTGTGCAATTCTAGAAATGTTCTATACCCCCACCAAATTAGACAATGTCTGTTATTTAATAAAAATATTTTCCACGTTGGGGATTTCCCATATTTTTATTGTAATTTAAAACAACACTTTTGTGTATTTTATACCATTTATACACATTTCTACGGAATTCGTTAGCTCTTCGATTGGGTTACAGTGGGACTAATATCATCTTATTGTTTTCTAAGTAATATAAGCGACAAACAGTGAATTAGAAAATAAATTACAAACTGAAATATGATGTAAACATTACCGTGTTATGAAAAATATCAAGCAATTATTAATCGATTTTCTTTACCAAATTTCTTGTTATTCTTAGCACATGGCTGTTATAAATAATATTTGCTACCTATTTGACGTTTGCCAGTGTTTAAAATACTACCTGGCTGTAAACATATAAAATGTAATAACTGATAACCGATAAAGACATTAAATAATGTATTTAATGAATTATCAGTAAATAACTATCGTATTACAAATTTAAAGTATTTCACGTCATTTAATAATTCTATTTATTATAAATATGGAAAACTCGTAATTTTTATAATAAAAAAATAAACTTGCTTCCGTTGTATGCGGAATAAAGAAATATTGGAGAGATTCCTCTTTCTCAGGACATCTACTATGAAGACGTTTTTTAATATACAACCAGTTTTCGAAATTGGCCACTGGCACTTTGTTAGTGCTTATCTGTTACACACAAAAAGCAATGAGAGAAAATACTAATGGCCAGACAGAATACACCTAAACTAAATGAATTATAGAAAAAATTTGAGCTTTCTCCTAATTTATTCCGATTTAAATTTATTTATTCCGCACCCAACGAGAGCAAGTTTTTTTTATTATAAAAATTAAGGTTTTTATAAAGTCTTCCTGTGAACAAGCTTAAGTAGAATGTGATTTTGTCGTATAATTTTAAGATTTCTGTGGACTGGCTGTGTCTAACGAAGAAGTCGTCTAGAGAATGGAAAATACCCTAAACTACTAACCAGAATAAAAACTGGTAAAATTGAATAATGAGGAACTAAAAAAAGAGATGGTTTGCTACAGAATATACTTCAATGATATAATTTATTATTTTAATTTTTATTAATTTGTTTTATTATAAAATTAATGAAATTTTCAAATGAAAGAAATGGTTTGATTTTTAATTATAATTTTATTTTTATATTCATTGTGCAATCATTAGCATGATTAAATTACAAATTTTATTTAATATATTGTTTACATAAACAAATATTTCAAACATTAATACTTTTTGAACAATTATTTCAATGCAAATCTCTATTAATACTAGTGTTCAGGAATGTGGAGTTTTTTAGTCAGAAATTACCCATATTACTTATTTTACA
Source organism: Octodonta nipae (assembly GCA_034190945.1). Lineage (NCBI taxonomy): Eukaryota > Metazoa > Arthropoda > Insecta > Coleoptera > Chrysomelidae > Octodonta > Octodonta nipae. The sequence goes on along the minus strand of CM067220.1, from coordinate 90,505,450 downwards.
TATTATATACATCTAACTATTAAATCATGAAATATCAACATTAAACCTTATCAAATAATCAAACATATGTACAAAATTCAATTAAAATGCATTAATCATTGTTTCTATTTTTATACAGTTTTGTTTTAAATACCCTTTATCATTTTTAAGCATCCGGCTGAAAAACTCTCCTTTCTCCTTTTGGGCGTGTTCTGTTACTCCATGACTCCGCTACTGCATTATTGATATAGATCGTTTATAGTTGGATCTATTTATATCTGCTACTTTTAATTGTCTTGTATTTGTAGTCATGCTCTGCTCCATATTCATCCTTTTAACTGATGAAAATTTAATTTTTAATATGCACTTGCAATATTTACACTTGTCTTTGTTGTATTTTATTATGAACTCTCCTTGTATATTCCCGACCTGAGACTATTGGTCACGTGATCAGCTCGATTTCATTTACATTCGGGTTTGAAATGTCACTTTCACTTTAGTTTAATTCAATATGGCGATTTGTGCCACTAAATTTTGAAGCACTTTTGTTTATCACATTTTACTAAGTTTTTTAAACAATTTGTGGTCCATGTGCACTGCCGCATCGATAGATTAAGACTGGACAATTGTCAGAAGATGACAGATAATATATAAGAATTCGTAAAACATCTGAATCTCTGACAATTTATTCAAAATTGAGAAATTTATAAAATAAAATTTTTAATTAAATTCTAGGAAAAAACTGGTATTATTCATATATAAAACTTGTCTTATAATTCAGTTTTAGTTTTGTATTTTACAATTGAAATCTAGGTTATGATATTTTCTTTTGAACTTGAATATTTTTCTCTAACATGATTTCTCTCCATATTTTCGTCATGAAATGTATTCTTTGAGCCTTCCTGTACCTTGTAATATACTTTAACACACTTGAATTCTTTTTTATTTAGTTCTGGATGTTAAATGAAATTTAACCTGTAATACCTTCCTTTATTTTTCCCAAAATGTAAGTTTATCGAATTGTTCTTGACATATTCTTGATTACATTATACTATTTGAATCTCTGCAAGTATTTCTAACTAGTTTCCTTTCTCTTTGCTGTTATATTGTTACAATTTTTAATACCTGATCACCATTTTACTCTAACATGTACTTTTTGATGTTCTACACCCTTAATCTTTATCAATTCAACTATAACTCTTTTTATCTGGTTAATTTGTTGTCTACTTTAAGAATTTTATATATTTTTCCCCATTTATGTGATTGATTTTCTGTTTTGAACCTTGACTTTTTATGCATGGTACCTTACTTTTAAATTTATATATTTCAGTTCTGTTCTTCAGAATTAGCTTTAATTCCTGTTTAAATTAGATTCTAATATGATTTTGTATTTTTAGCTACTATGAATGTGATATGAACATGTGTATTGACTATCCCATGGAAGATTTTCACTGATTTACTTGATGCTATTGAATATTGGTAATGATGATCATCGTTTTGGACTTTAGTACTTAATTGTAAGTATACCTTATATTTTTCCCACTAGATCTATGATATTTATGGTTTTTACAATACATTTAATTATATACCTACTCACAATGACATGTTTCCCTTGTGAACAAACATGATCGCTTTGCTATTTCAAAAAACCTAAATTTCATGTCTGGTTATACAAAATTGGTAGTTAAATTTTGATTCTTGGAACCTATATTATTACACTCAAACTTTATTTCATTACAATTCCCCATTTACAAATATTAAATTTTTACAAACAATTTGTTATGAAATATTCTCAAATTTTTTGACAAAATTTTATATTTAGAAATCCTACTGATAATATTTTAATAAACTATTTATATTATTAACACCTCTAATCATTCCTGTTTTAATATTTGTGGTTTATCAGTCTGCAATACTAATCTTCCTCCATAGTCAGGGTGATATATTTTAAATTCTTTGATAATATAATTCTTCATTTCTGTAAATGCTTTTAATAATGAGGCAAAAACGCTTTGTATGCTGTTTAGCATTTCTTTAAATCTGTAGACTACTCCATTCACTTGATAACTCATGTTGTCTCGTGAAGATTCTTCTAATGGTATTAACCAAAACCTTTGTTACAAATCGAGTTTAGTGAAGATATTTGCACCAGTCACTTGACTGAAGATGTCATTAATACTTAGATGAGCTTTATATTGAGGGATTGCATACTGATTTATGTTTCGGGCGTCCAAACAAATCCGTAGCTCTTCACTGTTCTTCCTTACAATTACTATAGGATTTATATAACTTGTTACGGCTCTTTCTATAATGTTGGCTTCTAGCATTTTTCTAATTTTTTCATTCACATGTTGTCGATACTTATATGGTATATGATAATGCTTTGCTTTGAAATTTTTAATGTTTTTGACTTGTATTTTGTGACTATACTCCTTTGCTATGCGATTTTCTTCATTGAATAATGAATAAATTTGCAGATAATGGGAATTAAAATATTTCTTTTCTCTTCAGGCAAATTATTTGATTTGCTACCACTTTACACTTCTCCTCACGTTTATTACTTATTTCATTTAACATGGTCCTTGCATCATTTATATTATTATAATTATTTAACTTTTTATTTTCATTGTCACTTTGACTTGCTTGCACCTTTACTTCACTTATCTATTCAAACTTTATAATTTGTTCCTGTAGCTTAATAATTCTTTCATCTATGTAGATTTCTGCTATATTTCTGCTTAACTGATCCATTCCCATGATTCATTCATAGGTGTTCTTGACTATTAAAAATTCCGCATTGATTTTCTTATCCCCAAACATTATTTCTAAATTTACCATGCTATTTGCCTCAAACATTTTCTTATTATTTGCCGATAAAATGTTTATTTTCCTTGTTTTTATTATACTGTCTGCCATCAAATTTACTTTATTCACTAGTTCTTCATTGATTACACTCCCCTCTGATCCAGTATCAATGAGTATTGAAAGATACTGCATTGACCTTTCCTTTTATAAATATTAATTCAGATTCATCCTCTTCATGGTTTATTGGTTCCTCCATTTGAATTATCTCTCTTGGATGTTTGTATATACAGATTTGATTTGCTTTAAAACTACTATTTACATTCACTAAGCCCCAGATATCCTAGATATCAAAAGGGTTTAGCTCTGTGGGAGGCCTTGCCAGGTTTTCAGGCCCGTGGTTGGAGTCGTGGCCGCTGTTTTCCATGAATTGCCTGACCGCCCGGGCAGTTCCTAACAGGACGGCTTTTTGCATTTGTTTGTAAAGATGTTCGTCCAGACCGAGGTATTTTAAATTATTTGATTATCCCGACTTAATATATTTGATTATTCTCGACTTGACCATACAATGTATCGCATCACATTCCCTCTAAGGCACACATAGTGTGCCCTTAGGGGAAAATTTACTAAACCCCAGATATACTACATATCAAAAGGGTTTACCTCTGTGGGAGCCCTTGCCAGGTTATCAGGCCCGCGGTTGGCGTCGTGGCTGCAGTTCCCCATGAATTTTCTAACCGTCCGGGCTGTTCCTAACAGGACGGCTTTTTGCATCAGTTGGTAAAGATGTTCGTCCAGACCGAGGTATTTCAAATTGTTTAATAGATGTTTTGGGACTACTCCTGTTGTTGACATAACAATTGGTACTGTTCGAGTGTTGTTCATGTCCCATTGTCTCTGTATTTGAAATTCTAAATCCCTGTATTTGGCTATTTTTTCAGCCTGCTAATTATTTATATTATTGTTGTTAGGGATTGCTATGTCAATTAAGGTTGTTTTTCTAGAGACTTTATCTACCAAAACTATATCTGGTCTATTGTGAGCAACAGTCCGATCGGTCAATATCGTCCGGTCCCAGTACAGTTTGTAGTTATTATTTTCTAAAATAGATTCTGGTTTGTATATATAGTAGGGTGTTCTTACCGACTGAGATAGCTCGAGTTTCAGCGCTAGTTCCTGGTGCAGTATTTTTGCCACAGCATCGTGTCGTTCTTTGTATTCAGTTGCAGCGAACGCTTGGCAACCTCCTGTGATATGCTGGATAGATTCAGATGTTTGGCAACCATATCTGCATCTGTCGTTATTGATAAAAGGGTCTTTGTCGATGTACTTTAGATAGTTCTTAGTTGGAATTACTTGATCTTGGATTGCCAATATAAAGCCTTCCGTTTCAGGAAACATATGTCCAGAGATCAACCAGTAGTTCGACGCAGAACTGTCGACATAATCTTGGTTGACGTCATTTATATGCCTTCCATGAAGCGGCTTCTCTTTCCATTTCAGCAGTTTCTGATCAGTTGTCTGGTGGTATACTTGAACTTGTTGTTCTGTCAGTCGCAGAGGTGTTGAGTCATCAACCTGACATATGACTCTGTGTATATCAGAAAATTCTGCGAGTTTCTGGAAATGATTACGCAAATTGGAAATTTGTTGATCACGTAACTTGCCTATATCTGCCAATCCTCTTCCTCCTTCATACCGTGGCAACGTTGTACGTTCGACGGAGCTCTTTAAATGGTGATTTTGAGCTTTTGTTAGTAGAACTCGTACTTTCCGTTGTAGTTGTTCAATATCCGTCTTGCACCATTTAACTATTCCGAATGAGTAACTGAGTACTGAGCACGCGTAAGTGTTAATAGCCTGAAACAGATTTTTACTGTTAAGCTTAGTTTTCAACAGTCGTCTTACCCTTCTATAGAACTCTGTTGATAGGTCCTTTTTCATGGTGGAGTGATCAATTCGTTGAGCCTGCTTTATTCCAAGGTATTTTTAAGTATGGCCTTCCTCCATGTATTCAATTGAGGTGCCATCTCTCATTCGTAGGGCCCCTGGTGTAGTTTGCCTTTCACTATATTGATAATTCGGCATTTATTTAGGCCAAATTGCATATGGATGTCATTAGAGAACCCTTCCACTATTTTAAGCATATCATGCAGCTGTTGTTTCGTAGCTGCCATCAACTTTAAGTCGTCCATGTATAACAAATGGTTTATCTTTAGTGCTTGTACGTTGTTGTGTTTGAGACTGAATCCAAAGTTAGTCGCGTTCAGTTTGCGTGAGAGTGGGTTCATGGCAAGGCAGAACCACAGCGGGCTAAGAGAGTCTCCCTGGAATATACCCCTTCTGATTGGAATAGAGTCGGTTTGTATCCAACAGTCGGCTTCATTCAGAAAGATTTTGGTTTGCCAGGTAGTCATGACATATTCTAAAAAGTTAACAATACAATTATTTACTTTATAGAGTTTCAGCACCTGAATGAGCCAATCATGTGGAACTGAATCAAAGGCCTTTTTGTAGTCCACATATGCCATGTAGAGATTTCGTCGTTTGGCGTGGGCTTGATTGCAGGCAATGGAATCAATTATTAGTTGTTCTTTGCATCCCATCGAGTTTTTCGCGCATCCCTTTTGTTGTTCGGTAATTATGTTGTTTAGCTCACAATGTCTGAGAAGGCGATGATTAATGCACGACGTTATAAGTTTGTATAAGGTTGGAAGGCAAGTGATTGGTCTGTACTTTGCTGGGTCCTGTGTACATAGGTTATCCTTTGGTAAGAGGTATGTAGCACCATGCATAAGGAAACTAGGCATCTTGTGTGGATGGATAATTATGTCATTAATGAGTACTGTTAGTTTATCGTGGGTGGCGTACAGTTTCTTTATCCAGTAATTCTGCACACCATCTGGTCCTGGTGCTTTCCAGTTATGGAGGTGTTTCATTATGTTGGACGTGTCTTCGGTTGTAAATGGTTGGTGTGGCATCTTATCACAATTCTGAAATGCAGCCTCCTCCTCCTTAATCCAGCTCGCTCTGGAGTTATGGGAAACTGTTGTGTAAAGTTGTGTTTTCTAGAACTGCTCGATCGCCGTTTTACTGGGATAACTAGGGGTTTCATTAATATTAGTGTTGTTGAGTTTTCTATAAAACCCTTTTTCTGATTTTCGGAATAGTGCGTTGTCTAGTTTCCGTTGGTTACTGGTTTTGTACCTTCTCAATCGACTTGTGTATACGGAAAGCTTTTGTCGTAGACTATCCAGACACTGCTGAGATGTGATGTTTTCTCCATCCCACTGGGAGTGTATTCGGTTATTGTCCATGATCGTCTTTACAAGTCTTTCCATTCTGTTGTTTCTGACCCCTCGTTGGTACTCGGTCAGTCGTCCAATATCTTTCCGAAGAGAATTAATTTTCCCTTCTAGCCTTCTTTGCCAAGGTGGTATTCGAGGTGTTTGTCTAAATTGGGGAGGGTCTTACTTTGGTCTTATTGCGACCCCAATTGTTCTGCAGATGGAAATTGCAGCACAGTAGATGATTGTGTGTAGCGACTCTAATGTATTAACACCTAAAACATAGTGTGGCAAGATACATTTGTTCATAGCCTGCAAGACGATTCCCAGTTTCTTAGAAGATCTTAGTTTGGGAAGAGTTGGTCTAATCAATGGATCTGTTCCACTATACTCTATAAGAGCTCTTTCCATTTCTGCTTGGATTTTCTCAAGCAGGTCAGCATTGGCTGGCTGTTCTTGTTGAAGTTCTTGAATCTCGTCTGCTCTTTGCGCCAAAGGTGTTTCAGGCCCTGGATCTGTTGTATTTCGACAAAATAATTCGCGCTCAACTTCGCTCTTTATTTCGTCCAGTTGATCAGGCGAAATAAGGCCATTTCTCAAGATGACACGATATTGATCTGCGACTCTCTGTTCGGTAACTAACGGTTATTATTATTGCTATTCTTCTGGCTATTGTGTAATTCCTTGAATAATTTCAATTATTATACGATTCTCTGTTATTATTATTCTGTTGTCTGTATTTGTTATTCGTGTAGTTGTTATTTCCATAATTATTTTGAAATCCTCTAATCCTGTTTTCTCTATAATTTCCTTAATTCCTGTAGTCTTCATACATTCGCACGGTTCGGTTATTTGCTTGCCTTCCTCCATCTTCTCGTGTGTTTCTTTGAATATTTCTTGTCATTTAAATAAGTATAAGTATAAGTATAAATTGGTTAATTGTCTTTATATTTTGGACAGATATAGTTTCTGCAATGTCAGTACTGAAGTATGTAGCTCAAGACTATCTCTTCTTCCTTCATTGGTTGTTGCATGTACTTTGCAGAAGTAATTAACTTAAGTACATAGTCCGTCATGTTTCCTCTTCTCTCATCATATCTTCCGAAGTATAGCTTTTTTTCGAAATGTAGATTGTTGTGTCTCTCCCCAAAATATGATAAAAATTATTTTTCCAACTGCTCAAAAGAGTTGATATCACCTTCAATTGAACAATTGAAGCAAACCATAATGAAGCACTATCCATCATGCTCTGCCTCATTCGGTTCTATATTTCATCCATGTTTTTAGTGTACTTCAACTGGTTCTTCATAGTTTTGAGAAATATGCATGGGTGTAATTGTACAATTCTTCCACTGAATTTTAGATTACTCTCTGTTGTTGTTGGTGTCCTATCCCACATTTGATTTAGCCTACTTTCCTCCTTTCTTTTCAATCTTTCCTAATATTAATTTTTCAAACTATCTTCACTTTCTATAAACTTCTTATCTATTACCTCCTCATAGTTCATTGATGGCTTCTTTCCATTTATCACTAATATGTGAAACATTGCTGTTCATTTTCCTGGATCCTACCACCCACTTTCTTGATTTTTTCCTGGAGATCGTTTTCTAAGGTTTCTATTTGTGATATTCTCTCTGCTTTCTCCAGCTCTATCCCTAAATTTGATCTTTTCTCCACCTCCATAGTTTCCTTTTTCATTCTTTCTTCCATTTGTTGAATATGCTTGTATAAATTTGTAATTTCTTTTTTTTAATTAGTTTCAAGTTCTTTTATATTAGCTTTAATATTTGCTTAACTCTTCTTAGTTAGATTTTCTTCTAATGCCTTTATGTTTGCTTCTTGTTTACTAAATAAATTCATGATCAGAGTTATCATGTTCATGTCAGGCTCTTTTGATTTTTGACTTGCATTTTCTTTTACACTTCTTCTTGCTCAGCTGTTGTTGCTGGTTCCAGAACAACTTCTTCATCCTGCTCTTCCATATTTTGTTCTTCCACTAGTTGGTCTTCCATTTGTTGTTCTTCAATTACTTCATCATGTTCTTCAATATCTTCTGGTTTATCCTTGTTGCTCCTAGTTCTCTTTTTGTTTGCCATTTTATTTGATTTTACCTTGAAATAATCACTTATCTTGTTTATTTTACCTGGATTTATATTATTTTTATTTTTAATTTATTCAAATATTTATTTAACTTTATATTATATTGATTTGTACTATTTTATATATTTTTTATTTAATAGAATGTAAAGTTAAATAAATACTTGAAGAGAAACATGGACTGAGTCTTGCTAAAGAATCATACTTAATAGACTAACCAAAAAATAAACAAAACATTAAAGAAAGTAACAATTCGGAAATAAATACTGCCTTTTAATAAGTTTGAAACCATAAGGCAAAGAAAAAAGATTTAATCGCCAGTTCTTAAATTCTCAACTTAAACCAAATTGTTAATTACTGGTTGATTATTCAATATATTTTGTACGCTTCCAATTCATGAAACAGTTTTTTGAAATACAGTAAGTAAACCCTAATACTATTCATTATATAACTACTTCAAATCTAAAGTATATTTCTGAAAAGTTCTTTGATTAATGTTCGTCTCAAATAAGAGAATAGCTCTTGTGAACATCTCTTTGGAACAATAGTCATTTTTCCTAATACCGTTGGAAAATTTCCGTGACTCTACTTCACACCACTGCCTGGTCCGAGAAAAATTCAACGAATTCTTTGAAATATTACTCAATTTTCCGGTATTCACGTTGTATTTACGTCGACAGTGTGGTAGATTGGAAAATAACGAGAATCATGAATGTTGGTATCGAAATATGGTGACTTGTTGACATCGCTCCAATATAAATTCTGGAAATATATATTTCAGCATAAGGTGACCAAAAGCTTTTTTCGAACGTATATCTAAATTTAGTGACAATAATTTACCATGGAAAGTAGAGAAGTAGAAAATATAATTTCCTGTTTTAAATTAAATTCAAGGAAATACATGGCAAATTGAATCCTAGAGTTCATTGTGGGTAATACTACATTGATACATTACCTACACGACGCATTTGAAACATTTTAAATTGTTTATTTTTAATTTAATTCTATAATTTATCCCCCAAAAATTAATATTACGTTCTTGTCCTTATTTTTCTTGTAAACTCTCCTTATTTTTTTCAAAATTTTCGATTAAATAGTTTCAGATATAAGGGAAGTGAATGGTCGATTATTTCTTCATTTACGATAGGTACTTCTGATCAGTTCACGAAACTACACACTGATACCAAATTTCAACCTTCCGAAGCAAATTGCTGTGATGTGAAAGACGGAGAAATCAGTAGTGATATTATAACTGTTTCTTTAGTTTCTTCTCACATGTCCTTACAGCTTCTAATTTTTGCCCTTTCTCGATCTAAGTGCGTACTTATTGACCAAATTACTCTGCAGAAGATATGGAATTTAAAAAATATTATAGCTGCACAAACGTATTGATTAAACTTCTGGAAAACAACTATCTAAAGAAATTGCTGACAGTCCGAACCAACTACAGCAAAGGAGGTAGCTGAAGATCTACATTGAGGTCAAGATGCATCTGATTAGGTCGGGTCAGATCAAGAGGTGGTGGGGCATACGGGCATGATGCTTTCTCCCAGGAGAGAACGCCAAATGAGTAAAAGCGGTGAATGGGAACTCACCGACCCAATGACAATACAACAGGTTCAAGAATTAGGGTAAATATGTATAGAATTAGAAGTAAATATTGTACCGACTTCCAAAAATGGAGGAGGTCATCAATTCGTCAGCAACTTTTTTTATGTATGACCAGCGATTATTCAAAAACGATGTAGTCCCTTATTTACTTTTTTTTAGTGAATTTCAATGAATTTTCACTGTTTTCTCTAAAACTGCTCAAGGAATTTGAATATTATAAATTTTATGCTGCAAAGATATGTTCCAGCTTGATTCCGTAATATTTTTCTATAACGTAAAACACAGAATTTTTCTGAAAATCGAAAAATATATGCAAAAAAACTGTAAACAGCATGGTAAATGTCAAATTTTCATCATAAATATCTAGTTTAAATGTCGAGATATGCCATGAAAGTATATTGTACAGCCTGTTTCTAATGAGTTTCATTTTGATTCATTTGTCAGTTTCTTTTAGACGAAGTTAAGTTAAGGGGCTTATAGTCCCGTGAAATGGCAGAAAATATGCCATTAATTTATTGAAACGAAAATTTGTTATGCCGGGTATCTCTTCTGTATGGTATACGATTGTAGGTGTGTACGTGCGTGCATGTGATATTAGTTAGTACATAAGCAGTTGCATAGAAGGATTGTTAAAATATAAGTTGGAATTGAATTAGTTATACAGGGTTTCTAAACGGTTTTTTATTTTAAATCAGCTCAAGTCGTTTTTTTAATATAAATTATTAATCAGTCATGTTAACCGGCTAAATGTTGCATTATTGGAACCGAATAACAAAAAGTTGGTTTTGAATCCTCAAGCTAATTCAATGCACCAAACAACTAAGATTTAAATAGAATAAATTCTTTTATATATTTTTTGATAAACCACAAATAAATATTTCTTCGGCTGGAAAAGGCTATTAAATTTCAATAAAAGAGGTAATATGTTCGTTTCAAATTGGTTTTACAAACATTATAACTCCGAATTTCAATAATGGACCGGAAAACTGAACGGACACCACAAGTTTCAAATGAAAGCTGAAATAATTTTTAATTTCGACCAATTCAGATGGACTCTTTTATGTTTAGACACGAATTTTACGCATAAATTCGCCTAAAAACCATTCCCAAAAATTCAATTTCATAAAACAACATTAACTCTCGGGTGCGTAACGGGTATGTCGCAGGATTGAATTAACAAGCTTCTGACGATGAAAATCTTGATGGAAATTTATTCAGCGTCCATAGATAATTCAAAAACGCGTATCTGAAGTTCTGGTTGGTGTAGTATGGAAAAACGTGCAATAAAATTCATCATTCAACAGACAATTAAATCAAGGCAGCCCGTTGAGGATGATTTTAATAACTGTTTCAACGTCAAGTGAAAAGACGAGGGAAACATTGAATATTTGATACAGGATGAAATGAAGTCATTACTTAAATTAGCTTTGTTGTCTTTAGTACAACGCAAAATAGGTCGATACAATTTGAAAGGCCCAGTGTTTATTTTATAATGAGAACGTTAACAAACTGATGTTAAAAGGGAACTCGATTCTAGAATAATAATTATTTATTTAGGTAACATCTGCATGTTGACAGATAAATGGTAAAGTTCAGACTACCTAATTGAGTATCTCATAATCATCGAACCAAACTGACAGTAGCTAAAGTCATGAAATTTATAACGATCAATAAGAAGAGATTGTTAGAAATACCGTTCTAAGTTTTAGTTCACTAAATGAAATTTCACACAGTAATAGCCACTGAAACTAGTTTCATGAAAATTTAATAATGTCTCATCTTAGCAAGTAAGGAGACAAAGGTGTAATCAAAATTGTACCTTTATTGTGTAATGAGGATTACAATTCTGCTAACCAAAATCTAATTAATTTTTTTATGTCTTTTATATTTAATTATGACTGCCATATTTGAGATAAAACCATTTTGGCAATTGTGCCTTAAATTTGAAAAGTTATATACATAGGTATGGACCCCAAACGATAAAAATTGTATATATTAACAATGCACAATCATTATAATGATTGTAAAAATGGTATGACGGAAATTCATTCGATATTTCGTGGAATCGTCATTCATCCGATCTTTCGATGAGTCCCAAATGTTCGTCTGGCGACCCGAGGCCGGCGGTGGTACATTTCAACAGGACCGTGATGATCGAAAAGAATCTGATGAAATTGGCGGACCCAAAGATAGCCAGTGGGTAGGACGGACTGAATTGGAGCGTGATAAGAAATATGATGGAAACTATCTTTGGATGTATGCTGTCCCAATATACGAAGCACAGATGCGAAGACCGTTAACTGTTATTTTCATCGAACATCCGGTTATCGAAATGGAGAGTCCTGCAAATATTGCCATACCATGTAAGTAGTATAGCAAGCGGGAAACTGGATCAGTTTGGTAACCTGTCCATCCGGTTCTCTGAATCGTGTAAGAGAGTCATTGTAGAGCCTCTGGTAATAATCACAAGAAGTAGCAACCCCTATGGGAGTCATCCCCTATCTTACTACCCTTATTTTACCCAACCCTATTGTATATGAGGTACTAGCACCAGGTATCAGTAGTCAGTAATATTTGTGTGATAATATTAATATGAAAAAAAAGTGTGTTTGGTTGAGAATCGAACCTGGGATTTCCGATTCGAAATCACACTCCATAAGCACTAGGCTGTTGTCTGTATTGTTTAAATGGTATATCGTTGGTGTATAACAGCAAGGCAACAATTGTGTAATGTCGATTAGCTTTTAGAATAAGATATTTTGTGTGTGTGTTTCAAGAGTCTAGCCTAGCCTAGCCTAGCCTCGACTCTTGTTTGGTGTTGAATAGGACTGTTGTGTGTTTAAGTGAATAGGACTGTTGTGTGTTTAAGAAATAACAAACAGTAAATTCATTTAATAATATATTTAAAAGTTTATATTAGTTAGAAACAAATTTCATTAATTATATATATATATATATATATATTTTATAAATAATAATAATAATAAATGTATCCTAAACTTAATGTATATATTAAAATATTTAGTTGTGGAGTCTATTACTTTTTTATCCACTCCACTTTAAGACCACGCATAGCAGGACGTGTCTGTAGACAGTTGGAACAGTTTATAATAACAATTTTCTCTGACCAGTTAATGGATTTAGTTTGTGGTTGTCGTCTGCTATGAATTTTTCGACACACTCCACAAATTGTTAACTCTGAGACGTGTGAAACGATCGTTGTACTGCTCATGGTTGATTTGTTTAAACAGAAGATTTTGTCATTTTCTCGTAACAGTATAAGTTTGGGGTTGTTGTTGTCGATGTAGGTGATGGTGCTGGTTTTGATTGTGGTGGTGTTAAATGTTTCTCTATTGATTCGTCACAAAAGCAAAAAAACGTTTCACAATGTTGGCAGAACTGGGTACCAAAATTTTTATGGTAAACTCTTTTGTATTCGTCTTTTTGTTGGCTTGTTGTTTGTTAATGATAATTTAGCAAATCTCGACTTCGATTGGTATATGTTCTACAATATAAAAATAATTATAATCACATTTAAAAATATTAACGAAAACTTACAAATGAATCGTATGTAAGTAAAAGTGAATTGTATGTGGATGAGAAATATTAATTATCACAAAAAACGAATAAATATAATTGTGATATCCCATGAAACTGTATCTGTAGATAAAATATTAGCAATTCTTTTATCGTTATGAGGACTGAGAGCGATTTTCTTTTGTGAGATTGTAAAGACTTTTTAAACTATAGACTGCTAAAACTATTAAATATAAGTGTGATATCCCCATGGAACTGTATCTGTTGATAAATTATTAATAATTCTTTTGTCATCATAAGGACTTAAAGCGATTTTCTTTTGTGAGATTGTAAATACGTCGTGGAATTTTGAAACTATTGATTTTTGTACAACTGCTACCTCAATATTTTGAAATAAACATCTATAATAGTCATCAAATGTTATTTCCTTCAATGCTGACATTTGAATACCTTTAGCTTTTTTTTTAAATCACTTTCATTATTATGAGATATAACTTTAATACAATACATTTTTGATCTAAGACCAATGTAATGTTTCATTATTTTTCCCATATTTTCATCTTTCATCAAACCTATAACCTTTTTATCTTTTAATGGAATTCCAAAAACATTATTTTCTGGATAGTCAGATGTATCGAATCTATCAATGTCTTCTTTTATGTGTTCATAGATATCAATATCATAAAATTTATATAATAAACTATCTGTATCTCCGTATAATAATTTTGCTTTGTTTCCAAATTTTTTTTATATAATTATAATGAAAATCATATAGGAAAATTTTTGATAAATCTAATATACACATTCCTAAATAAATGGGTTTATTCAATGTTACTTTGACTTTATTCATCTCATTTATCACCATATCCTTACTGAAAATGGTACAACTGTGAAAATTCGGTTGAGAAATGTAATATTTTGCCCCATATCTTCCCAACCATTTAGTAACTAATTTAATATCCTTATATTTTTTTACGTTTTCAATTGTTTTACCATATGGAGCGTTATTCATTAATTTGTAGAAGTTCTTTTCGAACTCATTCTTACTGTTCTTTCTGAGTTGTGTATTCAAGTCGATATACTTTTTCAACCATGCTGATTGTTTAAATTTTAAACATCGATGAATTTTCCTAACAATAAGTCCTAATTCTTGAGCTTGTTTTAATAATTTATAATGTATTACATACTTGTGTTTATCATAAAGTGTAGTTAATAATTTTGGTTTGTCTGAGTAGGATGTAGGTGGTACTAAATGTTCTGGACATAATGGTAAATCCTTGTGTAGTTCATACAAATGTTGAGGATAATGTAAGTCTACCTCCAAGATGTATCCATATTCATCGTCTTGAGTGGTATTAAAAATATGTTCAGTTGGAACCCACTCAAAATGTCCATATGGTAAAGGTAGTGACATTGCGGCTCCATATAAATTATTAATATCAAAATACATTAAAAATGTTGTAGGTAGATCTGAATTATATTTACTACCCATATATTTGTTGTTTGCTTCAGCATATCTATTTGAAACTTGTGAAATACCTCCCCTGATACCTTTTTCAATGAATAAAGCCATATCACTATCAGTTAGTAGTTCTAATTCAATACCGGTAACTTTCAACATGTTTTCAAGCACATGTCTCGAAAATTTTCAAATACATCAACAAGTAGTAATACATCTGTTTTTAAATAGAGTTCAGCATATTGCTGTAGATTTTCTATTTTGAATAAATGCCAAACTTTACATGCATGTTAATAATCCTCATCAGATATCTCTTCATTTTTGATTGAACTATAAAAATTTTGTTTAGACGGTAAACTTTTATCATGTAGTTTTACCCATGAATCAAGATACTCATATGGAAAAATTCCCTTTTTTGTAACTAACTGAAATTTTTCATCATCAGTGAAATATTTTCTAGTTGTTTCTTTTTGATTGTTGTTTAAATAGGATGATAATTGATCCAAACTGCTCGACATAAATCTAAACGAATCTAAAAATCTAAAATTAATATTAGTTCCCTCAATATATTTTGTAAATGAAATGTAACGTTCTTTATTCAAAGGTAGTAGATTGAGATTTCCTTTTATTTTTGTGCTTAATGTTTTAATTATGAAATGAGAATCATATCCTGATAGATTATGAAATATGACTGGTATACTATGAGAATTTCTGTATGATAAATTGCATGATACGTGTGCTGGACCTCTATATTCTCCAGAAAGGTGACAGTGATCCCTAACCTTGACCTCATTTTCGATAAATGGTTTTTCACAAATACTACAAATTGAAGATGTATTAAAATGTTGTTGTTCATCAATTGTTAAATTTAAAGGTTCCGACTGTTGGTAGATTTCATGAACTTGTTTAGCAATTTGATATAATTCATGAACAAACCAATCTTGACAATCAGAACCAGTATATATTCTAAATTTAGATAACAATTTATTTTCATAACATGATTTTAAATAATATCCAATACTGAAAGCTTCATGCTTCTGACATTTTTCTGTTTGTGTCTCATTATCAACATCAACATAATTACTGAGTATACTTTCAATGTCAGCATAAATTACAAAAGGAACATACAATTTATTTTTAAAGTTCTTAAATTTCATTATTTTATTCGTTTCGTTAGGCATAACTATTCGAGTTGTATTTAATTTTTTACAATCTTCTAAATGTTGTAATAGATACATTTCACTAGAAAAAAAATTTAAACATCTTTCACAAATCCATTTTTTATTTTTCTTATTACCCACTTGTTTACTAACTAAACGTGATAAATCTTTTATATATGTAAAGTGATACATTTCATAATCATCACACGAAACCATTAGTAAATTAATTCTGGGTGAGAAGTTAGTTTTACTAAGTAGTAATGGTGCAACTTCATTTGTCTTATCTTGCATAACAGTAAACACATTTATTGATAATTTATTCATAGCTTCAAATTTAGGAATATCTTTCAATTTTATAGGAAAACTAATATTATCATATTTCAAAACTCTACTAAAGTGAGGATATGATGACGTTCTTGAAACATTGTCTTTAGCTGGATATATAGCGCATACTACTGACCATAGAAAACAATGATAGTCTGTGTTTTGTACATTGATAACACTTTTCGTATTTTTTATCCATGTTGGTAAATCAATATAAGTAGACTTACCAACGTTGATAGGACAATAACTATTTATATTTATTTTTAAATGTAGAACTTCTAATAATGCCCACCCAGAGTCACGCTCTTGAAATTCCTCTAATTTTACTAATAAATCATCCAAAACATTGATCTTGTACCATTCCTTTATATTTGTATTGTTATCAATAATGTTACATTTAGTAGTTATATTTGTATTGTTATCGATAATGTTACATTTAGAAGTGAAATGTTTGATAGATCTTTCTCCGTTCTGAGGTTTAATGAACAACGCATAGAAAATAACATTTGTTTTGAGTATGCAAGATTTCAGTTGTTTCTTAATTTGATATGAAAAAATTCTAAATGATTTTTGTAAAAAAATTTTTGGATCTTTTAT
The DNA here is from genome assembly GCA_034190945.1 of Octodonta nipae. Lineage (NCBI taxonomy): Eukaryota > Metazoa > Arthropoda > Insecta > Coleoptera > Chrysomelidae > Octodonta > Octodonta nipae. The sequence continues at coordinate 90,488,597 of CM067220.1, read as the reverse complement.
TTTCAAATTGACTATGATACCTGTCTTGATTCTCCCATTGAAACATGACTCACAATTTTCCCAAACAAGTTCTTTTGATTTTTTTGTTTTTTTATTCAATTTAACATTTAAATTTTGAAGATAGCCCTTAAGAATTGCTAAATTTGACTCTATCTTTGAAAAATTTCCAACACATTTATACTTATGTTTTATACAGTTACTTAACAATAAAATATTTTTTCTTAAGTATTTAATATACAGTTTCAAATCGTTTTGTGTTCTAATTAATCTACTCACCTCCTTTATCTTCTTAACAAAGTCGTCAGATAAACTATCAATAACTTTCTTGGAATTCATTGAGTTAGCTTGCATTTGAACAACTGAAACGCTAACGATGGAATCTTGAATATTTAAAGTGAATTTAAAAAAATGTTCACGTCACCTCGTAATATTTGTGTTATGAAGAAACTACTTAATTATTAAATATCGGGTGATATTTTACGTCAATGACTTCAGGATCAAATAAACATATATCGTATGTTCTTTTACGTCAATGACCCTAGGGTCAAAAAATATTTTCGCGTGATGTTTTTCGTTAATGACCTCAGTGTCAAGTAAACATGTTTTACATTAATAATCCTAAGATTAAATAAATATTAATAGGATGTTTTTCTTGTAGAATATTTCAAATGTGTAATCGATTATACTATAACGTGTGTGATTTTTTTTTCGATTCTATATTTAAGTTACGATTTTCTAAGTATTAACAACAGTTTGAAAATACGAGAGCAATGGCAACTACTCCATGTACGATTGTAGTCTTCACTGAAGACAAGCTCAACTTTCCACCAAAGGTAGCTCTGATGGTAATGAAACAATTATTTCAGTAAGTACTATTCCTTTGTTGTTATGTTTTTATTATTATTTTTTATTGTCTTGAGTGGTATTAAAAAATATTTTTAGAATAAATACTCAAAATGTTTATATGGTAAAGGTAGTGGCATTACAATAAATACAGATTCATGATTTGAGAATTTATTATCAAGAATTTTTAAATACATGATTATTTATGATTTTATTGGTATGAATTTATAAATAAATACAGATTTTTATTCATCCCTCAAGACGTAAAAAATTCCTGGTTCTACCACGAGTAAACTAATCGTATCTGGAAACCCTCCTATTGCTGGACGTTGAGTTCTACCTCCTCCACGGGCGAACTGAACCTCTATGAAATCAGTACGACCGCCCATACCTGCACGTTTGATTTGGGGTGGTCCTATATCTATTTCAACTCCATTTGGTAATCGATGGCTAAACAAGCAAGTATTTCCAAAAGGACATTTGGGTTTGCTTTTTCGGAAATACCTACATCGTATTTTCTTCATTTTTTCGTTTTTCTCAACTATATAACGATCTTTTTCCGCTTTCTGATAATAAACCTCAGATTGATAGACATAAGGAGACACAATACGGCATTCTGGACAGCCTCTGCGAATATTCAATTAAAAGTCTTTATTTTGATGCCATCTTTTTACGCATGGGAAGCAGAAACAATGGTTACAATTTGGCAATAGTCCAAAATTGTTAGTTATCTCCTCCAAACATATTCCACACCTTTTATTCATAGCGAATTGAATAAGACTGTACCTATAACCACAAAAATCTAATATTTATAGTGTTTGCTGTCGTCACACACTCAAGACAATAAGTTAAAAGAATTTAAAAATATCTACATATATATCTTTTTTTTATTTTTAAAACAGTTTCAATTCTTTTCAACAATAGTTCAATAGTGGAGACAATATTCCTAATTACATTTATAACTTTTGTAGATATGGGGTCAGAGATATGGCGATACGTGGGGATAAGATATTTATATCGTTATCCTATTCTCCGAGAACGATCACCTTAAAAAGAAAGTTCGGCAACCTCCCTGTAAAATATATGCGGGCTAAAATCGATAAGGAGGAATATTTTAAGGTTCTTGAAAATGTGGTAAAAAAATATAAATTTAATTTACTGGATGAGCAATTAGAAGATATAGACCGAACGAGACGGCTAGAAGTATCCTCAACACCCGGACCTAGTATCAAAAGGCGGAAACATTATTACCTTGAAGATTCTCCTAATCTTCCTATAGAAGTGGAAGATGATAATGATGATGGGGAGGAGACGCCTGTAGAAGCATCCAAATCAACACCAGGATCAGCATCACAGGATGATATAATGAATTTTGAGGATTTGTTTACTCAAAAAATAAAAGAATAATTTTTTTTTAAATGAACACTGGTTTTTCATTTCATAAAAGGGTTGATAGAAACTCATATTCAATATAAATAATTTATTATTTAATTTTATATATACTTACAATATTAGATAATGGGTTATATTTCATTAATCTGTTTAACAATTATAAAATTCTTACAATATTAGACAAGGGGTTATATTTCACTAATCTATCATGAATTATTAATGCATAACAAGTAGTGTTGTTTGGAATGTTTTTGTTAGTTTCAAAATCCAATCGAATATCTACACTACCACCTTTTAGTGACTCATTTTGATGACTACAATCTATAACAACAATTGGTGCCAATGATAAAAATTCTTGTGGACTTAGACAAGGTTCAGCAATATCCTTATAATAATAGTTTTGTTGGAATTTAACAAACATCTCATAGAGGATAGCCCACTGATTTTTATTAAAATTAACATTCAAATTGTCATAAGGATATACATCAGAATTCAAATATAATTTAATATTAGTTAGATTACAATGATCAAATTTGGAATTGTCTACAGTAATATTATTTCTTTTATTTGTTTGAAAGCCTACAATTACAAATCGAGGTTTCTCCATTTGACCAGCTGTTTTTATGGTCCATGTGTGATTCATTGTTTGTGGAAGGACTGGATATTCGTGTAATTCCCAGCTCCTGAATGCCACTTGAAGGTCTTTTCCATTTTCAATGTACTTTAATAATCGTAATTTTTCTATATCAGATACTTGTACGTGTGGAATTTTCCAAATTAATTTGTTTAGGATAATTTTTGGTGCTTCACCATTTTTAGTCGTTATAACTGCATTATTTTCGGTTGGGCTTCTAATCAATATTACTTCTTGTTTGATATTAACTACTATTGACTTGTAATCCTCACAAAATCCCATTAACAATCTTAGTGGAATACAAACGTTAAAATTACCTTCTGCATCAGTTATATTAGGATTTTGTTGGTGTTGCCATCCAGCATGAGAGAATCGACGAAGTTCACCTTGTGTATATGATATAAAAGTTTTCATTGTAGTTGTAATACCTGGATTTCTAACTCGATCAATTACAGTACCTCCTATTTCATATCTGATTTCATCGAATAAAAATGCAATAGCATTATTGATAAATTGAAGTGTTGTAGTATTTTCATTTAAGGTATTCGTCATTTTTCCTTCGATATACAAATAACTCTGTGATGGTAGAGTGTATATGTCTTGTGTCTGTATGGGTAATCTTATTTCATCTGATTTATGAAGTGTTGTATTCGCATAAGGTCCATGGGTGTGTGCTTCAGAACTAATAATCGAACTGTCTTCATAAACTTTTTTACCAATGTTTAAAATGTTAAAACTCATGATGATGTTGATGAATAACCACAGTTACACTTTATCCAAAAGAGTAGTTTGTACAGACTGCTTTGGAAATTTAAGCGAACTCTTAACCAAAAATCCTTTATTGTTTTTCTAGTCTTCTTCTTACCTATTTTTGTGTAGCAATTTGAACCCTAGTGAGGTTAGGAATTGTATATTTTCAGGTGTTAACCCTTTGAACTTCTTTTTTAAACTGTTGTCTTGAATCAATTTCTTAGGGCTTTTTATTGGTTCTTGTGGTAGGAGAGAATTGTACACGAATACCATTACAATATTGTTTTCAAGTACAATCTTATTGTTATGCGTTCACCATTGAAACTAACAAAATTTCCATCTTGATCAACTATTTTAATATAGATTTCATCGATATAATTTGTATTGATAGGTAGGTAGGTGACTTCTGAGGGTTTTTCAATTATCTTATAACCAGGTGGTACGTTCGGTGCAAACGTATACAATATGTGACCTGGCATATTATTACGGTAGGAATTTGTAACTAGATTACATTCTATTGATATAGAGTTTACTGGTGATATATCGATACTTACATCAGATATATGTCTTTTATTAGCTTCCAGTTTACGCTTTGTAGTAAATCCTAGTAATGATCCGATAGAATTTTCTTTTTCAAAATCAATCACTTTGTTGCTTTTAATTTCACACTTGTATGTATTTTTATTTGCATGTATTGTAAGATGAGTACTATCATTGTTGTTATCTTGTACGATTTCCTTCTGTTTTTTCTGAAGTTGTTTTTGTTGTTGTTGCTGTATTGAAATTTTCTCTTTAATATTAATTTCCTTAGCATTTATTTGTGATTTTAAATACTTTTCAATATCTTGTATTTCATATGTACCTTCAGGGATCTCAAAATCATACTTGTCAATAGAAAACTTGTTGTTTGTTGCATTCACATTGGATATTGTGTTATATGTAATAATGTCTACTAAACCCAATAAATAAGTAACATTGTCAACTAGTCTAATTGGATTTGGTAATTTTGTATACAACAGTGAAGTTCTACCTTCTAACTGAAAGATATAATTAGCCATTTGTACTAACGTTTTGAAGGTTGATATTAAAATGAGAAAAAATATCCAGAGTAACACAATTTATTTATTATAGAACAAAAACAACAAACATAAATGACCACAGTTAAAACTAAATTTACTTTGAAATACGTCATGATTATAGAAAATTTTAACATAACCACTAGATTTGAAATATTTTATTGCTTCCCATGGTGGAGGTAAATTTCCAAAGGAATTAAAATAGATAATTTTATTTCCTTTTTTCTTGTATGCAGTCCAATGCGTACCAGAACCATTAGTGCTATCCAAATTGATTATACCACACTCGTTTCTTTTACCAATTCTTCTTGGGAGATTATCTCTCATGTAAACATTTCTAAAATTTGGAATTTTCAAAAGTCTAACATATTTTTTAATATCGATATCGGTTAAAGGTCGTTGTAGATTTTTTATCTCTTGTATCGTTTTATTAACGAGGCTATTGGGTGTAAAAAAAGTCCCAAGCCAGTTTTATAGGGTTTCATGTAGAGACCTTTACCACCCATAGCAATAGCTTCCATTGTTTTATTGTGTCGTTGGGATTCGTTTAATTGTTGTTTTGCAGCTCGAGCATCACTTATAGCTTTCGCTACCCCTGCCGCACCCCCTGTAAGGGCACCTAGTGCAGACAATCCAGCAAAAATCGGTATTAGCGGTAGTATACCTCCAGTTTTTGGTAATTTAATTACACGTGTCGGTTTCAATTTCTTTTTCAAATTTTTCACAGATTTCAATGCAATGTGAATAGCATCGTTCAATGTTTTCGGTTTACGTTTCACCAATTCTTTTTTCACTTGTCCAGTTGCTTTCATGAATCCAATACATTTACACTTTTCTTTTTTTAATGAACTTCTTTTTTTCTTAGCAGCAACCATCTTAACAGATTGATGTACTTAATAGAACTAATTGTTGTAATGAAATGTACACTTCTTTATGTGCAATTTTGTTGTTAAATTGTACAAAGTAAATAAAAAATATAAAAATGTAATAATTTGTTATATAATTTAGAAAATGTATACTTTTTATATAATTGGAATAAACACTTTGGGAAATATGTAATTTTTGTTTTGCGCATGCGCATATTACTGTAAAAATCATATAAATACCTCACACTTTTTACTTTCTGTTCAGTTGTTCTAAAACAAACAAACAATATGTTTCTACGTTTTATTTTGTTGACTACTATTAGCAGTTACGTCTTACCCTGTTATGTTCAGGTAGAATGGGATACGTTTCCAATTGAAGATGGAACATTCTACTTGTATCAAATAAATCGTAATAATACTATTGAATTGAGATGGTATACAGCTTTCTACTCTAATAAAAATATTAATATTGGAACCGAAATCAAGAATTACCAAAATCAAAGTATTGGATATGTAATCGGTCATGACCATCAAATTACTATCCCATAACCCAACTGACTAACACACAAATGCATTGTGGAAGATATGGTTTGGAAAATTTAATGAAAAACAAATCTATGAGTATAAAGGTTGAACAGTACAAATTCAATATAAATCAGCTTAAAGACCTCTTTGTGAAACTTGCACATCAAGAATTTCAATGTTTTGTTTATGTATAAAAGTGTGAAAGCATTATTATTCAGACAGTAACTCACTGTACTTCAAGATGAACAGTCTTCTTATCCATTGTCAAAATTGTGACTGTATAACACTATTCACCTGGTGCTTTGAAGATGAAGTAATATTATCCTATACTCTCTTCGAGGTGTCATTCCTTTGTACGCAAGACAATATATCCTAGATGTCGGTGTTACATCTCGCGTCTTCTAATATTATCCTCTTCGAAATGCAAAAAATGTTCAAATTTTTTCAGTTTAATTTTATCAAAAGAGAAAACTGAATATGTTATAACAGATCCAAATTTTTTACCACAATCTAATAAACATTGTTATGATGGGTTTTACCACGACGAACGAGATGGAAAATTCCACTACTATCAATTACAACGTCATGAAGTATCTTTACCAATACTTTTTCTCAAGAAATCAGTTTCATATAGTTTAAGTAATAGTAAACGATTTGAGAAGATAGAAGAAGGGCTTGTGAAATATTCTGATGTAGAGAACTTTGTCAATTATTGTTTTAAATATAAATAAATGATTATTGAATTATTTTGTATTTTATTATAGAGTCGAGGCTAGGCTAGGCTAGGCTAGGCTCTTGAAACACACACACAAAATTTCTTATTCTAAAAGCTAATCGACATTACACAATTGTTGCCTTGCTGTTATACACCAACGATATACCATTTAAACAATACAGACAACAGCCTAGTGCTTATGGAGTGTGATTTCGAATCGGAAATCCCAGGTTCGATTCTCAACCAAACACACTTTTTTTTTCATATTAATATTATCACACAAATATTACTGACTACTGATACCTGGTGCTAGTACCTCATATACGATAGGGTTGGGTAAAATAAGGGTAGTAAGATAGGGGATGACTCCCATAGGGGTTGCTACTTCTTGTGATTATTACCAGAGGCTCTACAATGACTCTCTTACACGATTCAGAGAACCGGATGGACAGGTTACCAAACTGATCCAGTTTCCCGCTTGCTATACTACTCATGTAGGATTCTGGACCTTTCCCGGACTAAATACTCTTAAAGAGGGGGCAATGTGACAGGAATTCGAGCAACTCGCTATACAAATTCGAATTTCATCGAATGGTTGAGAAAAACAGGGAGCTGGCTACAGGAATCAGTCAGTATTTAGTCGCAGTTTAGTAAACAAACAACAGGTGTTCAAGATAAATTGTATATAGTTATATGAATATAAATTAAAGTAGTGAAATTAAAGTATAGTGAGTTTAACTGTTTTTAAATAAGTCTAAGAACCAGAGAAGTAAATAAAATATTACAATACTATCTAACTTTTATTATATATGTTATATGTAAAACTTAACATTAGCTTAACCTTCAACAAAGCAACTACAATGTATCAAACAATACATCATTGTTAATTGTTTACTCCGTTATTTTGCAGGTGTCCAGAAAGGAAGTGATGCCTAAGCATTATTAAAAATTATAAATTGATTCAAATATGCTTTCTCGTAGCTCTATCACGTTTGTTCTTCATACAGTAAAGTTCTATCACATTTGTTAGAGTTCTATTTTATTCAATGCGTATTTAAAACCGTAAAAGAAATCCAAAGTTAAGTTGTAAATAAATTCACGTGCGAAATTTTGTGTTAGTAAAATAAAAGCCTTATTTTAAAACTCAGTTTATGAGAACCCACTCATAACATTTGGCGCAGTCAGTAGGATATCCTGGTCGCTGACATAACATTTAGAAGTAGGATTATCCTGTACGCTAACACAACATTTGGTGCAGTCATCCAGATCTTGGACGTCGACAGAACACGCGTAATTCCTAAATTGGTTGCTCACTCCGGCGTTGGATTCCAATCCTTCATCCAAGAAAACGAACCCCGCAAAAGGAAGAATCGCTCAGCAGAAGCAGAATCCTTCAACAGAAACAGAATTGCAGTCTCCAAGTCAAAACAGTGACAGAACACGCGTAAGTCCTGAATTGGTTGCTCACTCCACTGAAAGAACTTAGGAAACAAGGCAGAATCGCTCAACAAAGCAGAATTGCAGAAGAAAAAAGAGTCTCCAAGTCAAGTGACAGAAAACGCATAAGTCCTGAATTGGTTGCTCACTCCACTGGAAGAACTTAGGAAACAAGGTAGGAATCATCATCTTGATTCAATAATAACAATAAAATAATTGTATGTTCTAATAACTTCAAAAGGTAAAATAATCCTTAAAAATAACAATAAACGGTTATAAAATAATTTAATTAACTTTCAAGAAAAAAAAGAGAACTTTCAAAACCTTTCAAAAATATCACACACAGAGGAACATGTTATAGAGCCATATAAATTATCAGAAATTTTCAGTTTAGTAACAGAATTTGACGGAAATCAAATTAATCTACAAACATTTATAAACGCTTGCGAAACCGCTGATCGTATGGCAGTAGGTGATCAAAATTTATTTTTAACTATTCACATAAAGAATAAATTAAAATTAAAAGCCGCTGAACTAATAAATTCGAGAAACCCAAATACGTGGCTTGAAAAAAAAATTACTAGAATTACATTTTGCCGACACGAGAGATTTTTCAAGTTTAAAAAATGCATCAGTTAGAAAACGAAAACGCAATAACATTCGTATCGAGATTACAAAACTTGAACTCAAAGTTATATGCTTGTATTAATAAACAACTTTTGTCCGCAATCGAGAAATCCGCTTAAACTCGCTTGATAGACAATATGTGTTTAAATGCTTTATTAACAGGTTTAAATGGTCAATTAGGTTACGTAATCAGAGCTGCAAATCCCGCAGATATCGTAAGTGCAACGACTTTGATAAAGAGAGAACTTCAGTTGCAACAATTCGAGAGACAAAAACACGATCTTTTGCCGCGTTCGCAAAAACGCACTTTTTTAAATCAAAATTCACAAAAACAATGTACTTAATTGCAAAAAATAGGACATTTATACAATGAATGTAGGAAAAGACCAAAACAACAATCAAATAATCATACAAACAATTACTCAAATAACTTTCAAAACAATTTCCAAAGACCCCCGAATTTCTCTAACAATTTTCAGAGAAATCAAAATCAAAATAATTAAAGCAATTTCCCAATTTTCGAAACAATTCACAACCGTCAACAAGTCAGGGTAATTCCTCAAACACAGGAACAGTTCCTAGACCCCAGTCAATGAATTTCAATCAAAGACAACAAAATACAAATACAAACTCAAGAACAAACCATTATAATCAAGACAACTTTGAACAATCCTTTGACTCATTCTAACAAATGGATTACGAAAATCATGAAACATTTTTAGAAAATGAAAATTTTTACGAGTGCTTCATTCCAGAAGCTCCACCTCACATGGAAAATCTAACAGCCCCAAACTCTCAACCTTACAGATAACAGATTTACTTAAAAAATAAATTCCCCCTATTAACAGTAAATGGAGAAAACCTCTATTAAATAAAAGATGCGACAAACCAATTTAAAATTTTAATAGATACAGGCGCAGGTTGATCGATTTTCAAACCCCAAACTTGCAAAAACTATAAAAAGAGAAACAAAGAAAACATCACTATACAAGGCACAACGAATCAACAAATTCTAATAACGGAATCAGTATTAATTCTCTTCGGAAACGATAGTCATCACAAAGTGTACATTTATGACTTAGATATCGAATTTGACGGTATTCTAGGGTCAGATTTTCTACAACAATACCAATGCGTAATTGATGTGAAAAATGAACAATTAATCACAAATTTTAAATCAATATCTCTTTTTAAATTTACCAAAGATCATTTTAACGATCAACCCACAGAAAATGTTTCAACAATGACAAATAAAAATTCAGATCCCAGTGAATTTCAAATGAAATTCAAATAGAACCCCGCTGTGAAAAAATCGTAAAACTAAAATGCAATTTAAAAAACAAACAAGCTGTATTAGTAGCCACAGAAATAAATAAAGTCAGGTTACCAAATGCGTTAATACAAACAAATGATAAAGGTGAATTTTATACCACAGTAATAAATCCTTATGCAATTAATCAAACCAGAAATTTTAAGAATTTACAAAGAAAGTTATTCAATAAATTATTTTTCAAACTCAAATTTTGAAAACAATTCTTACATTGACCGAGATCACGAAATATTACATACTCTCTTCGAGCTGTCACTCCTTTGTACGCAAGACAATATATATTATATATAAATATAATATATATTGTTTCTGGTCGGGAACCTTCATCAGTTGCGCTTCCCACAATTGAATGTCCTTTCGAACACTTCTTTATGCATTTGATGCATTTCGTTAAATTTGAAGACGCGAGATGTAAGACCGACATCTAGGATTTTCAAGAGAATCAGTACACAGACGTTCCGAATCTGGAGCCGTTCCGTGTAATTGCTGTTCTCCCATAAATCTCGCGTCTTCAAATTTACGAAATATTACAATAACTAAGATTAGATCATCTAAATGACCAAGAAAAGGAAGACATCATCCAAATTTGCACAGAAATTTCAGATATATTTTATTTAGAAGGAGACAACCTCACGTTCAAGAATGAAACAAAACATAAAATAAATACAGGTGAGGCAAAACCAATTATGACAAAATCATATCGATGTCGATACGCACACAAAGAAGAGGTAAAGAACCAAATTTCAAAAATGCTAGAGCAAGGAATAATCAAACCTTCAATCAGCCCATGAAATTCATCAGTGTGGGTAGTCTCTAAGAAAATAGATGCGTCAGGAAAACAAAAATGGAGGATAGTCATAGACTACAGGAAACTAAACGAAGTGACAGTAGACGATCGATATCCCCTACCAAACATTTCCGATTTACTCGATCAGTTAGGAAAATGTCAGTATTTCACATCCCTCGATTTAGCGTCCGGCTTTCACCAAGTAGAAGTCGATCCCAAAGACGTAGAAAAAACAGCATTTTCAGTAGAGAACGGTCACTATGAATTCAAAGAGTTATGGATTCAATTTTACTAGGAAGTCAAAATGAAAGAGCCGCAATTTACATGGACGATATACTCATATACGCACCAACAATACAAGAGCATAATAAAAGACTAAAAGAAGTTTTCACAAGATTACGAAATTCAAGTCTGAAGGTACAACCAGATAAGTGTGAATTTCTGAGAAAAGAAGTAGCTTATATAGGCCACATTGTTACAAAAGATGGAGTCAAGCGAGACCCTTCAAAAATTGAAGCAGTGAAAAATTTTCCAAAACCGAAAACCACCAAAGAAATAAAATCATTCTTTCAAATTTTGCAAAAGATAGCAAAACCATTAACGAGATTACTACAAAAACACGTTCCTTTCAACTTCAATTCAGAATGCGAAAAATCATTTGAAGAATTAAAAAATTCTCATTTCAGAACCAATTTTAAAATATCCCAACTTTGAAGAACCTTTTGTTCTCACATGTGATGCAAGTGCATACAGTATAGGAGCAGTTTTAAGTCAAGGCCCTATAGGAAAAGACTTACCAATAGCATACGCCTCAAGAACACTTTGTCCGGCAGAAACAAGATATTCGACAATTGAACGCGAACTATTAGCAATAGTTTGGGCAGTCAAGACATTCAGATGTTACTTATATTCGAGAACCTTCCTATTAATTACCGATCATCGCCCTTCAACATGGCTTTTTTCCATAAAAGATCCAGGCAGTCGTCTTGCCAGGTGGCGTCTAAAATTAGAAGAGTACGATTACAAGATAATGTATTAACCAGGACGAATTAATAAAAATGCAGACGCACTTTCACGAATAAAGATCATTCACTTTAAAGAAACTTCGAAATTAGCAACAAAAATATTAGACTCGAACAGCTCAGAAACCGACAGCGAAAAAACAGACACAGCTGACGAACAAGAAATAGATATTGAAGAAATCGAAGCAGAATTTCAGAACTTCGTTAAATTATATCAAGCAACCTCATTAATCGATTATTCAAAAGTGGAATATTTAAATGATCAATTATTAAATAAACAGCACAAAGATATAATAAGCATATTTTATTAAAATCAAACACGAGAAGAACTACATGAGAAAATACTAGAAGATATTTTCGAAGAAAATTTAGATATTACCTTTAACAAATTAAATATCTTACATAGTGCGACAGTAAAAAACATAACTTACTACTTAATATTTTTATCTTATGATCCCGATTCAACAAACGAAAGATTATTTTATACTATTTACAAATTTAAGAATGAACTAGATCCTTCAAAAACATATTTTGTTGAAAACAATGTAGATTTACCGATCTTAGAAATGTTATGCTACATTTACGCTGACACGGAAATAAAATTTGAAATATGCCAGAATGTAACAAAGACACCAGATCTTGATGAACGACAAATAATTTTAGAAGAATACCACAATGGAAAAAGAAACTTACACCGAGGAATAAATGAAACTATACGCGGGATTAAAGAAAAATACCAATGGAAAGGATTAAATAAAGACGTTGAGAATTTTATAAAAAAATATGAAACATTGAAAAAACCAAAATTTGTAGAAAAAACCTAAATCAACCCCTCGTAATTACAGAAACCCCTCGTACACCTTTTGAAATTCCCTCAAAGAATTACATCCTAACGATTAACGATGAACTAACAAAGTTTATGCAAGCATACCCACTTAATGACAAAACTTCAAAAAGTATCGTAAATACACTAATTCTATTTTATCAACACTATGGTACACCCCTTAGGATCCACTGCGATCAAGGCAAAGAATTTAATAATACTTTAGTGAAAGACTTATGTCAACTCTACAATATCAAAGGTACATTTTCAAGCATATCTCATCCTCAATCTAATGGATCAATTGAAAGACTACATGCTACTTTATTAGACATGATCACAGCCCATCTTTCAGAAAACCCAAATGACAATCCACTAACTTGCATTCCATATGCAGTAATTTGTTATAATAATACTCAAAACAAGACACACGGATTTACTCCCTTTGAGTTAATTTTCGGTCGTACATCTTCTTCAAGACCACCGGGAAAATTTATATAATGAAAAAGAAATAATTTCCAAATACATCCGCGATTTAAATAACAGAATTAATTATTTTTATAAATTAGCCAGGGAAAGAACCCAATTATCAAAAGAAAAAGGGAAAGTACGATTTGATAAAAGAGTTTCAGAAAATCGTTATAATTTTAAAGTAGGACATATAGTTTTTATAAAATAATCTCAAATTTCAGACAAATTGAAAAACAAATTTAATGGTCTATACGAAATAACTGAAATTTTGAAAAACTCAGCTATCGTAATAAATCCTGATTCACAAAATACTTATAAAATAAATTTCGACAGAATGAAACCACATCTTAAAAAATAATTTCTTTTCAGATGAATGGAACACATTTAACGCTTATGGAATTAATTACACACCTACTCATCATCTCACAATGTCAAGTTCAGATCACTCCCGTAAACAACACGGTAGGAATTTATTATAATTACGACTCATTAATGAAATTATCAAATAACAGGTGGACATTATTAGTTTACAAAGATTTGAAAAATATAAGAAATGCTTTAAATGATAACAACAATATTTTGGAACACATAAAAAGTATGATATCAGCATCTACAAACAGAATGAGAAGTTTTAAAACACATGTGCAAACACACATCAATATATTAAGTCAAATCCAAAGATCTTGAAAAAAAATATTCAGAAAGAGGTCTAATAGATGGTATAGGAACTGTATGGAAATTCATATCGAGAAACTTCGATCCTTCAGACGGGAAATATTTCTCAGATTGTATTGAAAAATTAAATCACGATGAACATCAAATTGAAAATTTAATGAAAAACCAGATATCAGTTACCACTTCGGTAATTAAAAACTTTAATAATACAATTCAAAAGCTCAAAATAGATGAGGAAACTTTTAATGAAGATTTAAAGAAAATTGATAAAGCAATCTACACTCTTAATGATGATTTAGCATTTTACGAAAGTAAATTAAAAATATTAGATTAAAAATAATACACACCTCAATAATAACACCAAAAGATTTAGTCAATTCATTGCAAGAAATATATTAAGCTCTAACAAAAGACAATTTACCAATATCCCCTCAACTAACAAACATTGCTAAATATTTTGAAATAATTGAGTTGCATGCTTTTCAAACAGAGTCAAAAATAATATTTGTTTTGAAGATTCCCTTAGTAGAATCCGAGTATTATACCCTTTTTCAATTATATCATCTACCAATTGAAGATAGTAGAACAGGGTTACATCATTCAATTTTGTTATCCGAAAAATATATGGCAAAAGATGATGACTCATTACTATATGTTACCTTTCAAAATTTGGATAATTGCAAAAACCTAGATGCAGATTCAAAGATATGTTCTGATGTACTCCCATTACCAATCGATACAAACTCAATATGCGAAGTCCAACTACTTAAACAACAATTCCAATTGCCAAAAACTTGATCTGATCCAGTACCAATAACAAGTAAATGTGTAAATCAAGAAACGGTTATAATAAAAAATAATTCTATTACAACAATAACTCCAAAGTGCAACGCCTTCATTGGAACAACAAGAATAAGAGCCAGAAATAGCAATGACAGAAACACGAAAATAATATACAATACTGTCTCAGTGCAAATACCATTTCAATGTTGTAATAACATTCCAGACAAGAAACAATTACCAGAGCTCAAACCCTTAAAGCTAAATAAAATTAATGTAGACGATTTGAATATCGCACAACATAAACTGGACCAATACTCCGAACAACTGGATCAAATAATTAATGAACCCTTCATAAATAAAAATATATCATGGTTTACCTATTTTACCATTGGACTCATCGTAGCCCTAATAGCCCTTTACACGTTTTGCAAGTGTAGAAGAAAACGACCGACAAGAATAAGTATCATGGGTCCAAATCCGCCTCCTCCACCGAGTCCACATAAAAGAAGACATTTCACCTTCGCCAGTTTTTTATCAAGAAGAAGACCAAGTGTCCATCCAGAAGAAGACGAAAACGATATTGAACTTGGTTAAAGAAACAAAAATGTTAGTGAAAACAAAAACATTTAATTTTGTGAACTTTTAATTTCAATCATATTTATGTACTTTTTATTTTTAATGATATTTTAACCACTTACATTTTAACATTATATAATCACATTATGATATTCAAGCTTATATTCTAAACGTTTTTATTTATATAACTAAGTAATTGAAAAATCCAAATAATGTAAAATTTTAATTTTTATACTTTCAAAAGTTGCAGCATTGCCCCAACTTTTTATATATAAGGGGAGCTGTTATATGTAAAACGTAACATTGGATTAACCTTCAACAAAGCAACTACAATGTATCAAACAATAGCTCATTGTTACTTGTTTACTCCGCTATTTTGCAGGTGTCCAGAAAGGAAGTGATGCCTAAGCATTATTAAACTTATAAATTCATTCAAATATGCTTTATCGTAGCTCTATCACGTTTGTTCTTCATACAGTATCACATTTGTTAAAGTTCTATTTTATTCAACGCGTATTTAAAACCGTAAAAGAAATCCAAAGTTAAGTTGTAAAGTAAATTCAAGTGCAAAATTTTGTGTTAGTAAAATAAAAATCTTATTTTAAAACTCAGTTTATGAGAACACACTCATAACATATATGTTCAAAATAAACAATAAACATAATTTTAAAACCTGGATCTCTAAAATTAGGTAAGTTAAAGTACAAAAAACAGAAACAATGAAAAATATTACGCTGTTTTTAAGAGTTGTAATGTCAATTTAATCTTTTTAAAATGTAACATTCTTTGATAAAACATCAATATAATATAACCCGTTTTTTTCAGCACTGTGTTTACTTGAAAATCGATGTCATAAGTTCATCAAAGTAACAATATGCATCTTATTCTACACTTGAAATTTTTCAATTGTGCTTTTAAATAGCTATTTCGCACTCTTTGTAAAAAGAGTAAACGTAGAACCTGGATATCAGCATTAAGGGAGGCATTTTCCCAAGCATAAAGAACAACAATCACTTAAGCTCTTTACCGCAATACGCTTTTGTGCTGATAGTCAATTTTATTTTAACCCCTAGTTTTCATCTTCTGTTGAACAAAGATATTAGGTGTTGCGCAACAAATCACCAAGTGGTCTATTGTTGGCAAGAGTCGCGGAGTCTAACTTTAATTTATCGTCCTGTTTATAATCTAGAGCGTCTACTATTGGAAAATCTATTTGCAGTCGCGCGCTATATTTGTTAGTGAAGTGGCTCTACTCATTGTGTAAATACACTCTACTTCTCTGCAGTATGCAGTAAATGTTATTAAAGTCAAGATGTAAACATAAGACTCTATTCCCTTCGGAATAGGCTTTCTGAATAATAAAGTTGTTCCAAGAAAGAACTCCAGTCGTATAGCTTGCGAATTTAGGATATCATTATATTGATGTTAAAATATGTAATACATATTTACAGTTTTAATTTTTTCTCTGTTTTATGGAAATATCAATAGTAAAGAATATTACATCCAATACCTTTCACTTAAAATTTATGTGTTTGAACAAGTTTAAAATTACCCATGAAACTGGAATCTACAGCTCACTAAGTACATAAAATAATTGGAATATTACTATATGACCAAGAAAATTTATTTAGTATAGCCCACTTGATAGCATTTTAGTCTTTCCTGGAAAACCAGTTTTTATGGTAATTATATCAAAAGAAATTATGTGTTATTTTGTCAAATATAATATGATTAACAGACAAACAAGCAATTAGAAACATTTCGTTTGATTACTGTAATAATTTGCAAAAAATCTCCTATCTCTGAATTCACAAAAGATCGATTTGAAGATGATAAGAAGTGTTTCATATCACTATAAGCTTTGGAAAATGACTATGTTGTGACAAACAACAATAACCATAAACGCTTAATGAAAAAGGTTTTGAATCAGCCCTTACAACAAAACGCATATCTAAAGCTCCATAAGGTGATCATTTTACAATTAACGTAGTTGATATTATTAACGAGATCACTGGAGCTACGTTTTATATACATAAGGAATCGATTAAACGTCTTGTTAGACACAAAGAGGTTAATACTGTAGAGCACGTGAAGTAGCGGAATTCATGTAATATCAATAGAAAGAGAGGGAGAATACGCGTGTCGTTTCTGATTGGTCAGTGTCAGTGGTGACGCCTACTATCGGTAGGGTAGAGACGCAAGCGCTCCCTGATATTGTCTTTCTCTTTCTACTGTTATTACACTGCCACTTAAAATAACGCCCATACCTAATTCACTCTACGTATAAAACCTCTTTGGTTAGACAACTCAAATCTGGAAGACAAGTATACCCCGCTCGATTTCTTAATCTGTTTCCTGGCAAGTGTTAACAACCTTCCTGTTCATTTTTGTGCACATACTCAATGGGGTGTTAAAAATTTATTTGATATGAGAACTATCATTATAATCAAAACCGAGTAAGTATTTTTTTTTTTCGGGGAAGGAGGTTTATCACAATAGCATTTTTTGAAAATGGAAGAATTGATCAGGATCGAACCCAATATATATCCTAAAACAGTGTGTTTTAATCTACAAACTGTTCCTGAAAAGTTACTATAAATTGTTTTCCATTTTTCAATACCTCCAGAAAATAAGCATGTATTTCTTATTGCATTAAGTACATTAATGTATATAAGTATAATATAATTTGAGTATAAGTTTGAGTATAAGTATATATGTGTGACAAACTCATATCTTCAAAATAAGAAATGGTCTTACACAGAGAAATTGCACTACAGTGTCTTAATTACAAACGCTAAATATATCGTGTCGCTGAATTTCGTTTAGATATACTGATACCTAGCATTTTTTAGTATCTTAAATTAAAGAATACCCAAAGTGATTTGTTTAAATCGAACCGGTGGTGTCTGACATTAGAAAATTCAAACATACAAACCTTTCAGTCTTACATTATGAAATAGGTTGAGTTAAAAAATCAAACCATTCAACTGTAGGTTGTTAATTTGAAGTTTTCAGGTTTCGGCGAGATTCTCTATTAAGCAATATAGGACTTATTGCTTTTTTGACGTTGGTAATAAGAAAAATCAATCTTCAATTGTTTAATTTGGAAACTAATTTGTAAAATAATGAATGATGCTGTTGAAAGAAATAAGGTTTGAATTGATTGACAATATCTACAATAATTACGGTCAAATTCATACTTATGCTCCAACTAGGTACTGTTTATTTCTTAAAATAGATGGTGTTGAATATCTTCGACAATCTTTTGCAACATCTCTGCGCTGATATTATTAATTTCTTACGTTAATCGATGTTTTAAATCATCAAAATTAGCTGCTTTAATCCTCTTTTTTTTAAGCACAAACAATAATTTCGCCATGTTTACCGATTCATCGATAAGTAAAAAACGACTGAGATAATCGCGTACTGCTATTGCGTAATTTGCTGAAGTTTGACCTTATTGGAGACATATTTTCTATTAGGTATTATTCGTGAACATTTGACTAAATTCTAATGTAAAAAAATGTTTTGAAATTCCTAAATAAACGATTAAGAACTAAAAATTATTAATGATGTCTAGACGAACTAAAGCAAATTATATATGCCTCTTCATTGTCAGATTTTACTTTTTAGCAAAAAGATAACTAATAGACTTACAAATCATGACATGTATTTGACTCTAGGGTAACTTGTTTAGACTAGCAAATCATGACATGTATTTGACTCTAGGATAACTTGTTTGTATAAAACAAAATTACTTTTTTCTTGAGCATCCACGTTCAAAAATCAAAAACAATTTTAAACGAGGTATCACAACCTACCCCTCCTTATTTTTTCTTTTTTTTGGATAGTTACATCTAAGGGGTTGAAAAGGCAGGTATATACTTTTATTCCAACATATATGAAAATTGGCCAGTTTCTTTGCTTATAAAGTGTGTTCCATTTTGAGGTTAATTTTTAAATTTAGTGAAAGTCGTGCAGAAGTTGTAGAAAATTTCGTACATAATATGGAAGAGGAAATTGTCCGTCAAATGTTACCATTGGAAAAATTGTTCAAAAATTTCTAAAAACTGGTTCAGTAAATCATGAAAAAAGCAAAACATATCATCGTACTGGACGTTCAGAAAATATTGCAGCTGTTACTGCTAGTGTTGTTGAGCAACCAAAAACATCAATTCGTCATCGTCCACAGCAATTGAACATTCCAACAACCACTTTATTCAGAATTTTGCAAAAAGATCTTCATTTAAAGGCTTACAAGATTCAGATAACGCAAGAAATAAAACCAACAGACTTTGGTTTACGTCGTCAATTCGTTAATTGGGCCATCAGAAACTTGAAAATGTGAATTTTTTCAACAAAATCATCTTCAGCGATGAAGCACATTTTGAATTGGGTGAATTTCTTAACAAGCAAAATTGTCGAATCTGCAAATCCACGAGAAATAATGGAAACACCGATGCATCCACAAAAAGTAAATGTTGAGTGTGGTTTTTGAGCTGGTGGAGTGATTGGTCCATACTTTTTTGAAGACGACAATGGAAATGCTGTTACTGTGAATGGTGATCAATATCGAACGATGATTACTAAGTTTTTGTGGGATGAATTGGAGCATATTGATGTTCAGAATATGTGGTTCCAACAGGACGGTGCAACATGTCATTCAGTAGCAGAAATAATCAATCTTTTGAAACAGAAATTTTGTAATCGAATAATTGCTCCAAGAGGAAACATTAATTGGCCCCCTAGTTCTTGTGATCAAACAATTGATGACCTAAATGAGAACATTATTGACTGTTTTCAAGTAATTGAATCGCAGTTATCGAAAGAAAGTTATCGAAAATTTTGGCAAATGATTAGAAGCTTGTCGTACAGCTGCAGGTGGTCACTTACAAGATATTTTTTTCCATTACTAAACCGAAACAATTGTACGTACTATCATTTGAAATAAAAGATTTGATCATTCTCAAAAATTTATGTATTTTATTAAAAATTTAAAAATTAACCTCAAAACCCTTTACTATTTGAACTGCATCATGTCTATCTATCTATATATCATTTTGGCAGTAAAAACATCAAACTAAGCTACGTACGCAATGAATAATTACCTCAACCGCCAGCAATCGTAGATGTTTCCGTAGAATATGTATAGGTGGGCTACATTTTTGAGATGAATGTAATCATCGTTAATGGGTATAAGGGAGGGTTTGCTGATTTTGTTATTAGTTCAATTTTCCTGCCCGATGCTGGTGCTAATGAAATTTCCGTACGGTTCATTGTCTAATTTTGAAAAGCCTCGCGTATTTCGGCTTATCGATTTTAATTAGAATTGGACTCATGAAGATATGCTTTTACAGTTCTTTGATTCCGAAAAAGTAGTAACATAAAACCTGAACGAGGCTTTTCCAGTAATGACTAGTGGTAAAATAAAAGCGGAACTCGGGATGAAAGACAAGTTCGTCATTATCTCAAATTGGTTATCGATTCAGATAATCCGATCGCTTTTTAACATAACAATATTTTTCAGACTTAATTGTTAGAAATCAAAAATATTTGACACATAGTATAGTGATAGTTAATTATTCAAATATTGATTTTTAGTTTTGAATTTGGAAATTATCTTCTTTTAGAATATGGTACAGTATGCTGTACGATCTAAGTTCGTCCCTATCAACATTTAAAAATATGTTTACACGGCAAAGACCTCTCTGCGACTTCCATTGTATTAAGTGCAACTTGGCAGATCAGACAATTGTCGGTGTGATTAGAGAAGTCTGTGGTTTACACTCAAGTTGAAAAAATCGTTTCAAGTCGTTCAGTTCTTATAACAATTTCTTCCATTTGAGTAGTTATTATAAACATAATGCTACCTTTCGTGCTAACACTGGTAATAAATATAAAACTGAATTAAAGTTCGTATCCACTTTCCTCTAAATTTCAAGTCTGCACGAACAAAAGTTTTTGTTTAGGATAGATAGATAGACAGCGAAATGAACCTTTTTAGCAAAAATGTAAACGCAAATCTGAAATTTACTTTTCGCAGCTACATTATTCAACGCACAACTACCTTTCGAACTGGGAGTTCTCATCAAATCACTTCCCTGAATAATGTAGCTATAAACTGAAATTCTTCTATGCTAGTAAGCATCTTATACGAAGAATGCAGCGAACTGAACCTGTAGACATCAACGACATCTAAGGTCACACTGAGTTTGTACTAACTATATGAATGCAATCTCATGCTGTTTATATATACCAAAACTCTGAAGACAAATATGAAATTTACTTTTCATAAATATATCATTTAATGTCCTTACTAGTATTGTAGAAGTTCAGTTCATAACCACATCATTCAGGGAAGCGTACCTGATGAGAACTTCCAGTTAGAAACAACCGTCGTGCTTTGAATGATGTAGCTATGAAAAGTAAATATCATATTTATATAGGATGATTAATTTCTCAAATGTGTCTTAATTTCTGACAGCGTAAAACGAAATGTTATAACATTCAATGTCTGCTATTTATGTTTTCTGACTGACAGAACGGGACAACCAAAATATAGTTAACAAAATTTCATAGAATAAGTACAAATATTAATCTTTGTGTTTGGTAAACAGTAAATTTCCCCAAGTAAATCCAGTCAATGGCAGATGAAAATCTACATAAGGACCCAGACGGAAAATCCGGAACAGGTTCATGATCACACTCAAGTGCGCTGCCACCTTTGAAAAAAAAAACAAACATTTTCGTTTGTTTGTTCAAAGTGTCAACTTTGTAAGAAAGCTCTTTTCATGCGGCTCTCCTATATTGGGTCCTATTACCTTTCCCTTGTTTGTTTCGCAGACTGATCTCATCAAATAGAACACGTCTTCTTTTCAATCGATTTATTTAGTATGGTGTTTTATTAGAACAAATGTAGTATGTAATACATTTTTTTTAAATAATATTAATTGACTTCACTATAGGCACAAAAAGTCGAAAATAATTAACAACACATATATAAATAGCACATCCACTGCTGTTAGATACCTACACACAAAATAAAGAATGTAAACAATAAAAAGTGCTCATTCTGTAGGTACAAATTTATCTATGATATTTCTGAAACTGGTGTGAAGCAAACCTGTCCTGTATTGCTTACATATCTATTACTTCATCCAACTTGATTGTTGCTTAGAACGGACTTAAAAACATATAGCTCATGTCATTTACGAAATTACGTGAAAAAATTAATAGAACAAATCCGACATCAACGAGTTAAAACTTAACTAATTGAACAAATGACATCAACGATAAAAGTTTGCTACTAATGATTAAAAACCTACAAAATGAGACGCTCAATTTCGTTAAACATTTTAAAATTCAAACATTTTATAGCTATTCAACTGCGATGTGTTTTTACAAAAAAAAACAGCGAAAAAACGGTAGCAATTTAGTTTTTTACTTTTTACACAAAATCTTAAAGCAAATTTATATTTCTTGCATTATATGGTTTTATGTAATAAATTTAGCAAAATCGAATACCTACCCTCGATTTAGCCACAGATGATAATGACGGAGCAATCATAATATTACGCTAAATGAGAAGGCTATTGCAAGCGATTTTTCCATTTGTAAATATTTCAATAAAAGATCAACACATACCTACCTATATATCTAAAGAAATTTGGCTTGTCACTAATTAGTATTTATTAACAAATTCTGAATTGAACAACAAAAATTGCATTGTTAACCAATTGAAGAATAACTCTTATGTCTTCTATTAACTATTATCAATTTGTATCAGCTTTACATTTTTATATAATAATAAAATATGAAATGTACTGAAAGTGTAAACAAAGAAACCTGCTATTATTTACTTATGCTTTAAAAATCAGTGAATAGAGGCAAATATTCGTTTTTTATTTAAATTTAAAATAAGCATATTAAAAATGATTGCTCCATCATTATCATAAGGGTCTGTCTAAATGGAGTTTAGGTATTCCATTTTGTTAAATTTATTACATAAATCCATATTATGCAAGAAATATAAATATGTGTCACCGTAAAATTTAAATTTTCATTAAGATTATTAGTTATAAGGATATAATACCACCCCTTAGCAATTTTTCGAATGGACTCGTCCAAATAATTTTTTAAAGAATGGCCAAATATTTTCAATACTTATATGTATTTATACTTTAAATTTTAGAAAAGTGAGATAAGGGGTCTCTAGATCAACCCTTCTACTTTCCAACGGTTATTTATTCATAATGTCCGGTGAGGTAATATAGCCTTTCAAAAAAACATGTCTTCTATGGATTGACTGAAATTTTGCAAAAACTACCGGGGCTACAGTATTTATATTTAGAACAGGAATTGGGTATAGATCTATAAGTTAATAAGAATGTTTGAGCAGGAATACATTTTATATTTTATTATATATAAAAATGAAAAGCTGGGTATGAGAAGTTAACAATGCAATTTTTGTTGTTCAATTATCGCTTATTTCTTTAGTTAATAAGAATGTCGCCCAGTGGTCGAAATTGAGCTATAAAATAAAAAAATATGTAAGGTTCCAGATTCGGAACCTCTTTGTTTAGACTTACATCTCGCTTCTACAAATAAGTAACGAAATTCAAGTTTTTTTCAGATATAATTCATAGAACTTCATTTGTGTTCAAATTCGTAATTCTTAATTTAAAATGACAACATTCAACTGCTAATGGGCTACCCTACATATTTATTTTTTACTGTATAGCTATAATCTCAATTCTCTAACATTTATTAACTTCCTCATTATAATAATTCCATCTCATTATATAATTCCACCACCCTATATATGCAACTGCTCATGGACCACGCATAATATTTTTACATTTTTGAACCACCCGGTAAACCATTGCCACTATAGTCACCGTAACTCTTTTTGTTTATGATTTTTAATTATCTTCTGTAACTATAATTCTACTCCGACCTATATTTCAATCATTATATATATGGAACTCTTCGTGTCTACTCTATAAATCATTTCCTTTCCTAACATTTTTTTATCACCATCCTGTATATCTATAATTTCTCTTACCCTATATTTCATCTAAACTATATTACAACTGCTTATGGGTTAGAATGTTGCATTTCCATTTCCGCCACCCTGTATATGCATCTGTGTATAACATTTTTTGATCCACCCTGTTCTGTAATTTTACTCACTTTCTATTCCAAGAAGTTAACCGCTAATGGGCATTATTTATTAGTTGTATGCAAATGTCAGATCTAACCTGAAATCGCCCTTACGATTTTTTTGCTTGCAACTTCCAGAATACACTATATTAGTGACTCAAGCGGCACGCGATTTCTTAAATAATGATATTTTATAAAGGTAAGGCACTAGGTCGTGAGTAGTAGATCTTGGTTAATTGAAATATTTATAAAAGGAAAAATCGCTTGCAATAGCCTTCACATTTAGCGTAATATTATGATTGCTCCGTCATTATCATCTGTGGCTAAATCGAGTGTAGGTATTCGATTTTGCTAAATTTATTACATAAATCCATATAATCCAAGAATTATAAATATGTGTCTGCTTAAAATTAAAATTTGCTTTAAGATTATTTATTATAAGAATATTTTTACGGAATGGCCAAATATTTTCAATACTTATATGTATTTATACTTTAAATTTTAGAAAAGTGAGATGAGGGGTCTCTAGATCAACCCTTGTACTTTCCAACGGTGGTTTATTCATAATGTCCGGTGAGGTAATATGGCCTTTCAAAAAAACATGTCTTCTATGGGATTCTATGGGATTGCCTGAAATTTTGCAAAAACTACCGGGGCTACAATATTTATATTTAGAACACGAATTGGGTATGAGAAAATCTATCGCTTAAGTTAATAAGAATGTTTGAGCTATAAAATAAAAAAATATGTAAGCACTTATTTATTTTTTTGGAATTTCGGGTAAAGGTTCCATATCTAAGAAACCATTTAACGAAATTGAGCGTATAGTAGCTTATTTTTAGGTTTTTCATTTATCTTGAACATTGCCCATAGTAGCAAACAGGTTTTATCGGTAGATTTTGTGTAAACGATAAAAAACTAAATTGTTACCGATTTTTCGCTGTTTTTTTGATATGAAACAAAAATGCATCGATAAAAAATATTGAATTCTATGTCAATTAGTCAAGTTTTACCATTAGAACACGTTGATGTCGGTTTTGTTCTACTATTAATTTTGTCACCAAAAGGCCTTTTTCTCCGTAAATGACCTGAGCTAATACTAGATAGGTAGATAACTAATATGTACAAGATGAGCTCATTTTATTGTTTACATTCTTTACTTTGTGTTTAGGTACCTAACATCAGTGAATTTGGTATTTATTGTAGTGTTTTGTTCAGTTAATTATTTTCAACGTTTTAGTTTTTTTTTAAAATCTGTAATTTTTTTAAATTTCAGATTTTTATTTCTATTTTGAACTCTGGTAGTTTTTCTTATTTATTTATAATGTTATATGTATAACTTTAATACACCGGAAGTAGGTAACATCGAAAGCCCCGCCATCACAAAATGATAAATTGTCCTTTAAATTAGCAGGTAACATTTACACGAACAAAATGAACTTGATACACGTTGACTTAAGCTAAAAATTGTTTAATTAAATTAATTATTAATACAAGTGCTTTTATCACTTTACTTTTTACCAAATCTCATTCCACAAGCTTTTATAAAGAAAATTAAGATATTTCATTCATTCATTTACTTAAACATTTCCGGATATTTCATTCATTCATTTACTTAAACATTTCTATTAATGAAATTTAAAGAGAAGTTAAGCGATATCATCCACTAAACTATTAGAATATTCTTTTTTGCTGTTATTTTCACTAAACTTTATATTAATTTAATTATATATATATATATATATATATATATATATATATATATATATATATATATATCAAATTCATACTTATGCTTCGTTAAAAGATTACTTGTTTATTTAAACATTTCAGTTAAAATGTCAAATTCAGTATATTCCCAAACTCATATTCTATTAATGAAGACTAAATTCTAATTAAGCAGTTCTAAAATTATTAATGATGTTCTAGCAAATTATATATCCATTATTGATATATCCGAATATAAAATTTACTAGAATAAACCTCTTGTTTGTATAAAACATATGTTCAAAAATCAAAAACAATAGTATCACAACCTACCCCTCCTTATTTTTTCTTTTTTTTTGCATTGTGAAAAGGCAGGTTTTTACATATATGAAAATTAGAAACCCTCGTAAATTTTAACAGTTAAAATGTCATAGTATATTCCCAAACTCATATTCTATTATGTAAATATTGATCCATTATTGTATCATTTTAATCAATGTTATTTTCACTAAACTTTATATTAATTTAATTATATATATATATATATATATATATATATATATATAATTTCAGTAAAAATGTGATAAAACGCTTTTCTAAAACAATCGTTTTTTGTTACTGACCCGAAAATATTTTCTTCCGACAAGAGCGCTAGATATTCAACAAGGCGAACTGTATATCCTTTTTATCTAAATAGCAGTAGTAAGCAATGAGTAATTGCACGATCAACCAACAACTTCGTCTAGTCAAGCTTAGATGAAACTGAGCAAAAGTTTCAACATTACTTTGTGTTTAAATGGCGCAAATAATTTATTGTTCCTTAAAGTATTTTGTACGGAGACGTTTTGTTACAACTGAAAGGCTCGATTTTCTTCTTCACCTACAGAATAAGATACTATTTCAGTTGAAGATGTAAACATTTTTGAAATATTACTGCATCTCGGGAAGAATTTCTTACAATTGTTTTCCATTATAACAATATAACCATGATATGGAATATTGAACACTTTGTACTGCTTTATTTTGCATAATTCCACTAAATATATCTAGCATCGGTTTGTTGTATAATTACCAATTTTATACTCAACTCCTAGTATAGTTCTGGTACATATTAGCACTTACCTAATAAATTGTCAACGACTTCGTTGCATAATTACTTCAGGCTCTATTTGTATTTCTGTGGCTTAGCACTTCAATTATTTGGAAAAAGACAAACGTAATTTAAATAAATCATAAGTATTTTAATGAAACATTTCACTTACTTGAGAAAAAACATGGACACTCGTTACAATATCGAAACCTATATGATAGGGAATCAAATAAAATATCTTAGAGTGAAAACGCATAATTTTAACTCCAGGAATCGAAAGAGCTCGTCAATTTTCCTCGTGGTATGACCATGAGGAATAACTCTCAATCATTTGAAATAATAATTTATAATTTCAGAATTTCATTTAATTATAATTTCATTGAAAGCATGTTAGACCCAGACCTTAAAATTTTTGGTTTTTTAATTATGCAGTCTGTGTTCCCAAGTGTGTTATAGGAACCAATCCTAAGGTTCATTAATTTAAACCCCGGGAAGACTTGCAGTAATTTGAGGCTGAAATTCGACAGTGTGCATCTATCCAGAAGCACTAAGCGAATTTAAAGAGCATTTTGCCATCAAAACTTTTGTCAGTCGCATTAGAGATACTGAAATCCAGAAAAATGTATAACTTAGTGGCATACAGGTGTGTAGCAAAGCCTTGACAAAAATTTCCAATCCAAGTGTTGTTTCATCACAATTCCGAAGCAGAAGGTATTTTGCATATTCTTGTCCGAGATCAGAACAACATTTACGTAGATAATGCAGAGAAAGAACACCAGATTAAAAAACTTTTGCAGTATACGTACAGGCTACCTCAACGGAAATACAGGGTTAAGTTGTCAAGCGCTCAGCACACAGAGGAAACCAATTTGATACTAACCAACCATCAGCCATATGAGCATTCTAGAAAGCCGTGACAGTTTTATTTATGTATACTAGGCACATTTAAAATGCAGAGAAT
Source organism: Octodonta nipae (assembly GCA_034190945.1). Lineage (NCBI taxonomy): Eukaryota > Metazoa > Arthropoda > Insecta > Coleoptera > Chrysomelidae > Octodonta > Octodonta nipae. The sequence goes on along the minus strand of CM067220.1, from coordinate 90,460,348 downwards.
GTCGATAAACAACTTGCATATACTACACCAGTCCCTTCTGTCATTAACGACAAAAGGGGCTTGAATAGCAAGACATTCACCGACATCCTCTTAGAGGGCCTGTGTCCAGGAGCAAATCCAGAGGATTGTGACGGGGACTCTCGCCCTCCCCTAGAGCCCGAAAGTCAGGGAGTTCGTCACTAAATAGAAAAAAATCATTTCTGTGGATTTAAATCGAAGATAGACTATTTTTGATACAAATGGTCAGGTAATATAACGTATCCAAAGCCATGGAGAAGCATAACTCTACTTATGTTAATTTCATACAAGATCGTCTCTTCTGTAGCAAGAAATCGCCCCTACACCTTGAAACTGGACTCTGGATTCCTATACACATATTAAACAAAATGTGTTTAGTTTTCTGAAGCTTATTGTGTGGATTTCATAGGAAATCACACCACAGCGAGAAAAGAAGGCTGTGTTAAAAACATCCAAACGTTTGATTTTTACACTGACTCGATGTCAATGGCATTAAAATCTAATTATAATATAAATTTGGAACTGAAAGCTATCGTTTTGAAAATTTATATGACATAACTAAGGAAATGTTGTTTTTTTAGATATACCAGGTGCGCAAAAATTTCAAAAGTTCATATATAGTAGTCAAGGTGCTTTCAAGTTGGAAGAACTTGAAAGAGTTGTCTTCAGACTTTATATATTTCGTTTCTAGGGGCGACTTTGTTGTAAGATAGTGCAGTCATAAAAATTTGATCAAAGCTTTCTGTTGATTTAGTGATCCCATTAAGGTCGTAAGGGAAAACCTAGGAAAAACTTTATATACTATTCTGAAATGCGGTTGTTCAAAAGAAATTGACCATTATTAATTTCCTCTTTAATTATCGTCAACCAAAAAAGATTGAATTGTAGAATTCCGTAGGGTAGTAAATGCGGTACAATCGTCTTCGTTAACACAATTACGGCCGATTTTGTGTAGTGTTCCTCTTTTTGTAGTATTGTTGAATTGTCAAATTGTATTTCATGGTCTACTTACCAAGCATATTCACAAATTGTATTTTTCTGAAGTTGTCCATTATTAATGTATTTTTTTTGATCATTTGATCTTACACTTAGAGGCCTAGATGTTTCTCCAAAGTAAAATTTATTGCATTCGAAATGAATATTGTAAATGCAATTTATCGGGTTTTGAGTTATGTTTTCGATATTATTGACGTTAGTGTACTAGTTTTGAACGTTCTTATCCCAATAAATCTGTTGCCTACCCTCTTCGGCCTTTCTTTAGAAAGTGCTTTCGTGGTTATTAAGGAAACTATGTGAACTACTTTAGCGTTTGGTTACTGGATGAGAATTCGTACGATATTTTGTTCTTACGTATTCGTAAGAAATTTATTTGTACGAATACATACGCACCGAGTGGTTACATGAAGGCGTAAAAGTAGTACAGATTTGTGCACATGGTTCTGAGTTTTTTTATGTAGGATTGGGATCGGAGAATTTGGAAAATCAGATGAAGAACCTTGGAGGATTTTTTAGATGTATTAGAACAATAATATCTACGTTTAAATTTTAAATACATATTAAAAGACTTAAAAGTAAACTTCGTAAACACTGTTACATTTTTGATCCCATAAATACCACCTTACTTCGACAAGTGTAATTAATTTGTCATCATCCCCGCTCCGTCTCTTTTATTTCGTACGAAAACTGACCAAAAAACAAAATATTTTGTTCACATCAGAACAGTCGTACGAATTCGGAAGACACCGTACAAATTAGGTGTACCCACTTTAACCACTGTTAGTGAATTCGTACGAGTTTTTTTCTGGCAATGAACTTAATATCAAGAAATAAATTACTTACTTAAGATATATGGTGCGATTTATTCCAACAATTTTATTTCTTGGACTTGATTATAAGATCTAAGTTACAAACTCAGAAACGAGTTATGATAACAATATAACATACAAAAAGTTGTACGATTTAGCATTACTTAGTACTTTCCTAAAAATCATAGCATCCATGAACCTATTATTGCAAGAATTGTTTCCTGTGTAATAACTTCTTCACTTACAAAGGTATTCATTTGTCAAACAAAATTCAATTATGCCAATCCTACGGTAACACCTGTGTTTTTCATATTGAAAACGACGGAATAGCCTGATGGAAATTCAGTGTAATGATTCACATAGACCGCGATAACAAAATGTGTACACTTATTCGAAGTGAAATGTGGCATTCTGCAGAATTGCTTCCAGACATCGCCGGGAATGAGTTTGATTGTTTTATATTGACGCCAGCAAACATGGGTGTGTATCGAATGCGAACGAGTTTGGCGAGGAGAAATCCAATTGTTTTCGTTTCGTTTTACATACAGAGAAGTAAATTGCTGCAATTTGCTTTAGCTCTGGAAAATTCAAATTCATTAAGGGCTATTGAATAAAAATGTTAAAGTCAACGACAAAGTTAGGAGACTTTATTCACTGGAGATATCTGTTTTTTTTTGAATAAACTGTGTATACGAAACTGTGTTGCAGTCGTCACCAAGACCCTGTACAGGACTTTTAATAGTAATATCGCATCATAACCTTACCATATTTTTACCTCGTTTTTTAACTGCGCAAATAGTTTTATTCACATATATATTGAACGATGTGGGGTATAGTGTTTTCTGTTCTGTTTAGCTTTATGGCATTCTTTGATTTTCACCAACTGAACAGTAGTTATAAATCTAGGAAAAATCTGACCGGCTCAGTATACATAAATGAGTTCTGGACACAGCATGTAAAAGTGAGAATTATGCAGCGTAACCTTCTTTTGGCAGGTTCCTCAGGTGTGACGAAACTGCCTTAAAGCTGATGCTTATGAAAGCTTAGTTAATTAAATGAGAAATGTATGATGTTAATTACGAACGTTTGTGAGATGTGAACAAAACATATGTTGTAGGAATTTAATTATTCTACAAGATAAGTGAATTTAATGAACAGCACAAAGTTTTTTCAGTGGTTTCATAATTATGCACGTCAAGTGAGCTATAGCACTGAAATCAAAACTGTGGGTTCGCTATTTTGATGGCATTTTCATCACATGGCCTCATGGGGAACGAGAACTACACCAGTCTTCAATATCTGAATTTAGAGCACGATACAATTTACACACCGTTTTCAGATAAGTGACACATACCTACAGATACAACATCATATCATCAGAACAACAATAGATATACAGCAATGCAAGAAAAGCATAAAAAAAAGATGACCGATTTATGTCTTTTCTCCAAGAAAAACAATTTTTAAAAAACAATTTATTTTGAAAATTACAAAATGCGTCTACACTACTTGAAAGTTTAAACAGAAGTCACGTTAAAATGAAAATCGAAGTCGATTTGCTGGGATGCTGACTTGGCGGCAGGTGTTCTCTTATCTCTTGTCTCGACTGCAAGATGTGGGTATGTAACTCCTCCACCCTTAAGATGAGAAAATAAGGGAGTTATTTTCGATTGGCTGGTCCACCATCTCTTGTGGTTGTTCTCTGGTTTGGCTGCTTCTTCTGAGGGCTCGAATTTTCTCAAACAGTTTACATCTCTTGAAAATATAAAATATTAGAGTTGAAACACTAATCAAAGTAATAAATGTGCCAAATATTGGGGTTGATAAATTTCCCTGTGGATCTTCTAGATGGATTGGCTGTGTTTGCTTTGCAATTTCACTCATTTTTTGGATTTCTTCAAAGTCCAGTCTTGATAACGTTGCAATTTTCGAAGTTTTCAATTTTCCAAAATTGGTAATTTTGATTTTGGGTAAAATCATTACTTTTCCATTTATTGTATGCTTATAATTAATGAATTTCTTGTTATTGATGATTATTTCACATTTTTCAGGGAATTTGATGAGGGTTGGTTTTTCAATCGAAATACTGGTCTGCTTTGCATTTTGAAAACACTCTGTCTCGGATTTTTGGAATTATTAACACTGTGTTCGTTGTAACTTGGATTGTAAGGGCTTCTTGAGTCTGGACTTCAAGGGCTTGGCAGCTACTGGTAGTTTTACCATTAAAAAGTTCAAGTGTGCAATTGTCTTCGAGTAGAAATGTTTCAGGACAATAATATGTGTTTTCCAGTAAAGGACATTCTTCTTTCTCGAACTGTACTTTGGAATTACTTCCTCTTGCCAGGAAGGGAAATTTAGGAACAAATACATGAATTATTGGGTAAAGGTGATAAAGTAAAAGATTTTCTAATCGCAATATTGGAAAGTGAATAGCAAATATTAATTTTGAATTTGATACTGTTACCTGCGTTCCTAGGAATTGATAATAACTTAAAATGTTTTTGAAATTTGGAATACTATTTTCATCATAAATTTCTTCTAAGTATTTTAGCATTTCTGAAAGTTCGTGAGTCGAAATTATTGAACTATGCATAGCATTTAATTTCGAGAATGTTACAGCATTTTCAATATTGTCAATAAATGTTATCATGTTTTGACAATCTAATATTATTTGTGACATTGTGCTCTGAAAGCTGAGAAATTCTGAAATATTGGTGATCTTTTCAGATACTGCTGCCTGAAATCTTTCTAAATGATATTTGAGCTTTTCTTGATTATCGAAAACTTTTTCGATTGTTTTATTATAATTATCAATTAGATTTTGAGACAAATATATTTGTAAATTAAGTTGTTCAGCAATATTTGCTTGATTTTTCTCTAAAGTTTGAATAGCGTGATTGTATCGTTTTTCATCATCGGCGTCAAGTGTACCAAATAGCCATTTACTAATTTTTCCAATTCCGTCGAAATATCCTCTTTTTATTCTGATGTGAGGGTAAAGATTTTGAAATTTGTCTTCTATTTCATTAATAAGAAATTCTGCTCTTATAAAAAATCCTTCTGCTAAACCATGATAAGATATGGGGTTAGTAGCGTTTATTTTATTTATGTTATTTCTAACTAAATTAAATGAACTTTGTAAAATAGTAAGCTGATTAATGATGATTTCTAAATCTAAATAGTACAAGAATGTATGTTTATTATAGATAAGTTTAGAGTTTCCTAACATAATTGCTATGATGGGATTTTCAATTCTGGACATCTGTATGTCTTCCAGCGTCGTTGTTTGTGGCACATGAAGAAGGGCCAGGATCGTGAGGAATATGGATATTTTCATCTTGTTGTACCTGCAAAGAAATGTTCTTTTGAACTTTAGGGTTTTTGCAAATGTTTTTATGATAAGTTCCACGATCTGTAATCACTTTCTTGTCTGTTTGTTTGACAATTTTCGCCTTCTTAAATTTAGGTAATTTTTTATCTCTAAATTCAGTTCGTATATATACTAATTTTTCTTTGTCGAAGTTGGGGGGTTCGTTTCTATTTTCATTGCGCTTTGTGATTATTTGTTCTTTAACCTGCGCGTGATTTTGTACTTAGTGGGAAATTATGAGATTGTCAGTAAGGTCAAAAGGGTTTGCGTTGTTTATATGACCTTTAATTACTTCAAATGGGGTGAATTTAGTCACAGTGTGGATGGAATCCTAAGACAGCTTGTCTCATTATTTGTTGTGCGGTTAAATTTTTATTATCTTCTTTTAAACATCTATAAATTTCAATGATCGTAGAGTGAAAGCGTTCAACTGGTGAATTCGAGTTACTGTTTTTGGGACTAGTATAGTGTAATTCGATTCTATGCAATTTACAAAAGTTTTCTAAATCGAAGTTTTTGAATTCGGTACCACAATCAGTTGTTATTTTTTGGGGTAGACCATGATGGCTGACAAAAATTAATAAGTTGTCTACGACTGAAGTTCCTGTGAGAGTTTTTAAGAAATAGGCATGTCCGTACCGAGAAAATGTATCTATTATAGTCAGATAATTTTCGTTCGAGATTTTAAATGTATCGATATGAATGTGTTCAAATGGTTTAGAGCTGGTAGGCGTTAAGTAAAATTTAATTATTGGAGGGTTTCGATCATATTTATTTTTCTGACAAGTTTCGCAATTGTTAACGAATTGTTCGATATCTTCATTCATTTTGTGCCAATAATATCTAGACGATAGGGATTGCTTCATTTCGTACGTCCCTCTATGACAGGTTTTAAAAATATGGTAATATTCAAGTTTTTCACGTTGTTCATTTGAGGTTTCAATGCCTGTCAAGAATTTATTGCATTGAATAAGTTTGAAAGAATTATTTTTGAAAAATGATTGAACAGTAGAAGCAAATATTGGGGGAAGATCGGAATTTTTGAAAAATATGGCATAAGTTGATTTCGGGTTTAAAAAGTCTTTTACGAATTTAGTTATAGATTCTTGAATATTGGTTTTTGATAAAGTTATGTACGTTCTGTTATTTTCAAAGACTTTTTCACTTCTGGTTTGCGTAACGTCGCCTACTGTAATAATAAGTTGATTTTTATATGTGTTTATCGATCTATCGGTTATCGGAATTTCTAATATTGGATTTTCTTCCGAAGTGTGGACTGTTTCCAAATCTTCTTCTTCTTCTTCATTTTCTTGTTGATCCGGTGCTGTATTTTCGACAGAAGGTCGTGAACTTTCTTCGATAGCGATTTCGGTCTCTTCAGTGATTTCTGGTCCTAAGATCTCACTTACAGTTGTTGGATCTTAAACCGGAAGTTCAAGTGCTTGTTGAATGACTTCATCGATATCTCCTAGGTTGTTATCCGTAGGGGCTGTTTCTAAAGGATATAAATCAGTTTCTTTTGATTGTTCAATTTTCTGCTTTACCTTTTTTGTTTCAGCAGTAACTGGGAGGTCATTTTCGAAAGGTTGCTTATATTGAAATGGAATTTCAACATAATTATTAGTTAATTTTTTGTTTGTTAAGTCCATGTTTAGTTTCAGTTTTATTAAGTCAAATATTCCTATAACACCGTCAAAGTATTCATGAAAATCAAAAACTATGAAGTCTATTTTGTAATTAGAGTTAAATTCTGGGAATGCCAGTATTAGCGCACAGTGTTTTACTTCTTTAGCACCTAAAGCCGTTTTGATTATTGATTTTGAGCTATACATTGATTTTGGGAAATATTTTTGAACTATGGAAGGTTTAATTATTGAACGTGAACCGCCTGTGTCTATTAATAGTTTCAATTTCGGGTTTTTTATTGTGATGTAAGAGATTTCTTGGTTGAGGCTACTGCCTGAAAATTTGAGTTTTCATTTTGAACAGGTTCTTCGAAATTTTCTGAGTATGTTAAGAAATCTGTTGGGTAATATTCTGAGGTTTGTCGAGGATAATTATTTTCAAAGTTAGGATCTTCTGAATCATCTGTATAATTGGTATTTTTGTCATTTTGAAAGTATGTTGGATTTTCATCTTCGTTATAGTTTAGTTCTTCAAAGATTGGTTGGAAGTTTAGATTATAATTTTGGAAAGTTCTGTTTTGGAATGGTTGTTGATAGTTTTGTCGTGAAAATTGATTTTTTGATTGAGCGGTTGTAGCTCTTGAGGTTGTTGACATGGGTTCAGGTTAATACATTTTGTGGTTTACCAAAAACTTTACTATTGGTGGAAAGTCTTCTAGGAGGTAAAGGTATTGGTTGAAGATTTATTGGTTGGCTAGGAAAGATTGGTTTTTGTTGAATAAAGTTATTTGGATTATTTGTATTGAATGGGTTTGGATATTGATGTGTAAAATTATTTTGATAGGGATGGTCCAATTTAAACGTACTTTAATTTGGATTTCTAAAGTATTATTGATTATTATTATTTGTAATTGGTTTTACAAATTGTTTATCATAATTACCAAAGTTACCATAAAATCTTTCAAAATTTTCAAATTCATTTACGTACGCCATTGCTTCTTCTAAAGATGAAGGTTTTTTGAGACGAAGATTATTTTTTAAAAGTCCTGTACAACCTGCAATAAAAGTATCTAACGCAATTTTGTCATAATGATTGATTCTACATAATTTATCTGCAGCTTGCAAAGAAATATCATTACTAATTCTTTGTGTGACATTACTCCTAATAAGTTGTAATCTACTTCCAAATTTAAATAAATTTTCACCTTTTAGTGGTTTAGATCTTGTTAACTCTTGGACTAAGCAATCTAAGTCTCTTCTATCAGCAAAGCAATGAACTAAAGCTTGTTTTAATGCATTCCAATCGGTTAGTTCAGCGCGATTACCTACCATGTATTCAGCTCTACCAACTAGTTTTTCCTGAATACATTCGAAAATATGATTGTTTAATTCTGTATCGCCTAAATTAATATAACTTCCTATCAGACTTTCGCAGCGAGAAATAAATTTATTTAGGGTACTACTATCTCCGTCATAGGTTTTTATATTATCGATCTTTGATCGGAAAAGTTCCCAATTTATAGTTCTAGGGTTAGGTTGAACGTTACTACTTTGTGGGTTACTCATTTTCAATGCTGGAATTTTCTCAAAATTTTTTGAAAGAGTCTTCTTAGTTATTTTTAATTTGTCAAAATTGAGTAATATATCGTCAATATCGATCATTAAGTTAAAATCAAAAATTGATTTTTCTTACAACTACACTAAAATTAAAATCAAAAATCAAATCAACAATTCAAATTCAAAATGTTTTTCTTTCTTCTTGTTTATGCTTGATTTCTACTAGCGAATAAGCATTTATTTTATTTGTTGCTTCTTAAAAACTAATGTTGTATTACCTTTTTTAAAGAGTTTAATACGACGCCTATATATCTCTTCCACGTTACATATGCCGTGGCTATTGGAAGAGGCAAGAAAAGGAAGGGCACTTACTTGGAAGATTTTCCTGTCCTAATCCCCTGACTTCTGTGGATTCTGGATGCTATTTGCAGTAGCAGTGACCAAAATGATGTAGTAGTAGAGTCCTTTTGTTGTGCACGTTTTTCCAAAATAACTGTTTTTGCACGTATCATGGTTTACACTCTCGCCTGGGGTCCAATGTTCACTTGGGCGCGGCACTGGTTACGTTAACGTGACTGTTCGATGTACGTTTAAGATATTGAAATATCAAAGTTTTTACGAAATTTTACTGATAAACCTTCAATAATTTCCGAAAACCACGTATATCCTACTGACTGCGCCATTTATGTCTTTTCTCCAAGAAAAACAATTTTTAAAAAACAATTTATTTTGAAAATTACAAAATGCGTCTACACTACTTGAAAGTTTAAACAGAAGTCTCGTTAAAATGAATTAGATATGCAGGAGAAAGGATACTGATTACGTAACCGTATTAACGAATTTGTGTAGAATTCAGACTGAAAATTAAGATGGTGTACTTACTATTTGAAAATGAAATACGGTCAGGTAGTTGTCAAAATTATAAAATTTTATTATGTAAGAATAAAATATTTTGAAATTTATAATGGGCAAATTTATAAAATTCATCAATATAAATGATCCATAACAACAAATGGCAGGTTTTCCTTCGTTAAAATAACAGCGAAATCCTGCAATACTGTTATCAAATTGTCAAAAATTTAGACAACATAAAATAAATTCTAACAAACTAACAAATGATGCACTACAATAATGGGCTGGTC